>PVJN01041726.1:0-12081 GCA_004026805.1 Lasiurus borealis | reverse complement strand
CCGTCTCCAGAGAGGAGCCGGCTGCGCCCTCTGCGTTCCTCGGGGCCGCCGCACTCACGGGCGCCGAAGATCTGCGTCAGGATGCTCTTCTGGTGGCTGCAGTCGATGTTGTAGGGCGTCTCGCCCGCCTTGTTGGGCCGGTAGAGCAGCCGGCCGTCCTTGGGGTTCCTGAGGAGCAGCTCCGCCAGCTTCCGGCTCCGCCCGCGGATGGCGATGTGCAGGGGAGTGTCTCCTTTCTGCGGAGGTGCAGGGAGGGCGCCCACCTTCCGAAATCCGCTGCAAAGCTCTGCCCGTGTCCTGCCCCAGACCCAGCCGGGAGCTTCTCGATCCTCCCCCTGCCTCCCTCCCCCCCGCCCCCAGCAAGGTCCGCCTCTCCTTCCCTTCCCGCCTCCCAAACAGGCCCTGCTCCTCCGCCCGGGTCACGAGAGAAAGCAGCAGCTCCTCCTGCCCCGGGCGGTAACCCTCCTTCGCCCAGCACTGCCGTCCACAGGTGCCAGCCGTCCTCCTCAGCTGGTGTCCACTGCTTCACTCTGCTCCCGCCTGTCTCCCCACAACCCCTGCTGCTGCCCGTCTACCATGAGTGGGGAGCACAGGGAGGTGCAGGGGAGCCTCTCCTACGGGGCCACCAGGCCGACTTCTCCAGAACTTCCTCTCCGGCCCTTCTGCAACAGCTCCCCCCGCCCCACCCACAACACGGCCTCCTGGCCCGGCAGCGTGGGGCCCGCCAGGAAGCTGTCCGCCTGGGGTTACCCCCACCCCGCCCCCACAGGGCTCCCAGCAGGGGGTCTCTTCCGCACACACAATCAGCCCAGAGCCCAGCGCGGCCCCGGCCAGCCACGGCCCAGCCCGCGGCGCTCACCTTGTCCACGGCAGACACTTTCGCGCCCTTGTCCAGCAGCAGCTCCACCACCTCGATGTTCCGCATCTTGGTCGCCTTTATCAGTGGCGTCTCGCCGTCCTGCGGGCACAGAGGAAGGCTGTCACCTCCAGAGCCTCCCCCACGCGTTTCAGGTCACACCGCCCGCCTGTAAGAACTCAGTCCTCCCACTCCGGAGCGTCGACGTTCAACGTTCTCCGGCAAACTCAGCGGGAAACCAGCTCGCGCTTTCCTCTCACCACCAACCTCCATAGCACGAGTTTGCTCCCACTCCGCCGAGTGTGTGTGGGGCCACCACTGCCCACTCTGGGTGCCACCCCCCGCTGCACCTCGAGCTCGGCAGCCACCACTGCGGCCGACTTCCCCTCCCCCCTGATCAATGGAAACGCGTGAGAAAGAAGAAGGTGACCAGGGACCCTTGCGCTGGGCACTGAGGCTGGCATCGCTGCCTCAGAACGGTGCCTGCCCCGCCTGGGGATGAAATGGCGTGGCTAACGGGCGGCTCCATGCACCGGTGTTGCCCGTTGAGAATTCTCACATTTCATCACACAGTCCCAGCGGGGCTTCCCAGGGACTGTCACCCTCAGGCCAGTGCAGGCTCAGGCCTCCGTGCGGCTTTCTTGGGTTCGAGAAAAACAGGCCGCCGTGCCTGCTCTGGGGGCCAATGCCGCCCGCAGCATCCTCAGAGAAGAGTGTCTGCACCCACCCCGGGGGCAGGAACGGTTCTGGGGAATGACCTGCCCCCGGCTGACCCACCGCTGACACTGCGCTTCCTGAACGTGTTTAACTAGCGTAAGAAACGGCACGCTACGTGTTCCTCTAAACCAGCGGTTCTCAACCTTCCTAATGCTGTAACCCTTTAATACAGCTCCTCATGTGGTGGTGACCCCCAACCATAAAACTATTTTCGTTGCTACTTCATAACTGTGATTTGCTACTGTGATGAATCGTAATGTAAATATCTGTGTTTTCTGATGGTCTTAGGCTCATCGCTACACACAGGGTGAGAACCGCTGCTCTAAACACACAGCCTGAAAGGATCCATGAACTCCTCATGCCACACGCCCACCACGGGTGAAATGAGGTAATTCTAGAGCCACACGCAGGGCTGAGGCGGGGCGGCGAGGGACGGGGCGGCCTACCTTGGTGCAGATCTCCGTGTCGGGGTTGCACTGTAAGATGTCCCTCACCATGGTGGCGTTCCCCTTCTCCACAGCCCAGTACAGGGCGGTCTTATTGTCCTGTCAGCAGAAACGTGAGACACGCGCCCTCACGGCTACTGCACGCAGCGGCGCCCTCGGTGAGGGAGGCTCCCACAGCGGCGTGGGGGGAGCACCAGGCCCTCCCGCCCCTGCACGTCGGTGGGAGGAGTTGTGAAAGGCCCGGGAGCTGCGTGTTGCCCACGGGAAGGGCAGGCTCCGTGGCCGCGGCCTGGGCATTCCTATGCCGGGACCAGCTTCGGGGCCACACCTGGCTCCAAGTCTCGGACCTGCGTCCCCTGTCCAGGCTTCTCGAAGGGAAGCGTGAGAAGGCACTCCACAGGCCTCAGGTGATTGTGCCCACCATGTTTCGCTTTCTTAATCACCTCCCTTCCCCTCCCCTCACACACAGACCAACCTTGATCACATCCTTTAAAATCTGATCTAGTTCAAAACCCAAAAACAGAGCAACATGGACCAGGAAGTGGAGCCAGAGATTTACTAGTTTGATTCAAAAATGGCTTTGGACTCAAGCTGAATACAAGAACAAACTGGCAGAAACCAGAGGGTCCAACCACAAAATGAGCTAAAGCTCTGGAAATACTGGGTGAATCCACAGATTAAGGGTGGTTTTACCTATAATTAATGACCTCTGAGCTAGGCCCACAGGCACTCCCCGTGGCCCAGGAGAGGGGGCAGACCGGGGAAGGAGAAGGAAGACACAGCAGCGGGAACGGTGAGGGAGACAGAACGGGAACACGAAGGGAAATAAACTGCACCCCGTCCCCGGGCCCGTCCGGTGCTCTCAGCTCCTCCCTCAGGACCGGCTATCCCGCTCCCGCAGTAACAGCGGGTATTCAGCACCAGGAGCGTGTCTTCCTGCGTCTGTCTGACTCTAAATTGGCATCATCAGAATTCCCTAGTGGCGCAGTGAACTGAGAGGCATTATCAGGCACGCCAGGGCTACGGCTGGCAGGTGGCACTGTGACCAGTCTACGCGCACAGCCTTCAGACTCGGAGCCAGCCACCCGGCCGCACGCACCTGCCCTCGGATGTCGATGTCGGCGTACTTCTGGAGCAGCGCGCGGACGATTTCCACGTGGCCGCCTCGGACGGCGCCGATCAGCACGGTGTCCCCACTCTGCACAGACAAGACCACGAGGGGATGAGGCGGCAGACAAACACGCTCTGAAGTGAGGTCGGTACAAATACAACCGCCTTTCCTGAAAATCCGCCCACAGAGACCTCCCTCTGAAGGGAGGACTCTGAGGATCTGAGAGCCGCCGCGAACCGGGCGGGAGCAGGAAGAGCCTGGGCAGGCGGCAGCCTCCGGAGAGGCGGGCACCCACCCGGTCGGGGATGTTGACGTAGGTGCCGGCGTCCAGCAGGTCCTGCACGATGTCCGTGTGGCCCTCCTTGGACGCGATCATCAGCGCCGTGTTCCCGTCCTTGTCGGTCAGGTTCACGTTTGGGTTCCTCTTCAAGATCTCCTTCACCGACTGCGTGTAGCCGCCCTTCACCGCCACGATGAGCGCCGTCATTGAGTTCTAGGCAAGAAACCAGCCCAGTGAGTCTCTTCTGGAAAGTGCCACGTATGCCACCACCATACCACCGATGTTTCCAAGAAGGCGGCCTCACCAGCTGCTTCTGACAATAACGCGCCAACACAAAGAACCAACAGCACACCCCCCGCGCCAGGAGGCCTGCTTTCTACTTAACAATGCGTTCGCCCTCCTGAGGGCACGGAATCCCAGGACAGTCAGTGCACTCCGTGGTGACCCGACCGTGGGCTCGACCACAGTAAACCACCTCTCCCCCGGGTCTGAAGATAGGATAGGATGATCCACAGTGAAACCCGTTCTAAACTCAATCACCCCAAGTCCAGCCTCTCAGACGTCCAACGAAGAACCGTTGGTACAAAATATATGGGGAAACTGAAAACAGTGACTTAACAACTACAGACTGTTTCACTAAAAGTGTATTCCTCTTTTTCACAGAGACCTAGAAACCCCATTTTCAAAGACTTATTTCAGAGGTTCTTTAAAACCTGCACATCTAGTTTGTAACAGTGATCGCCCAGCACAGATTTTATGCGCATGAGCAACAGATTCTGAAGAGCAAAGCGTTACGGCACATCACATCTGTAATGCGACACACTTATCAGCGTGGCAGAAAGAACGCTCGTTTCTCCCATCACTGAGCACTGCGGGCAGTGTCTCCGGGTGCTGAGAGGAAACTCTCTCTGAAAACACGGCTGCTAGCAGCGGCGAGACAGAGGGTACGCACAGCGCCTTCTTGGTCCACGTCGGCTCCCATGGCCAGGAGGTGCTTCACACAGTCCAGGTGGCCCTTGCGCGCGGCCCAGACCAAAGGGGTGGTTCCGTACTGTGGGAGCAGCAGACATCACAATCGTCACCCACGAGTGTGCGAGGAGCGAGCCCCCTCACCCCCCGAGTGTGGGTAACATCAGGCCTGGAGTATTCTGAGATCGCTGCGCCATTACACCATCATAATTTTAACTGTAGCTCCATCGTATATCTCCCCCTTTTATTTATCCAGGTTAGGTGATGACTGCCTGAAGGATCTTTTAACCAACTTTCTCTTTTCTAATCAGTGACTGAATTTCCCATCATAAAATCATACTCTGATTTCCCACAAGCCTCCACGGCTTCCCTGTCACGTGAAGCACAATTTACAGGTGAAAACCGGAATGAGCCTGTGGCCAGCGTCCCTGCAGGGGGTGCTTGGACCGCCTCAGTACGTCTGCCCCCTTTTCCCCAAACCTGGCCCTTCTCCCAGCAGCCTAACCGCGCTGCGGGTACTATGGACCTATTTCCCCTGTTTCATGTGGAACGTACTCGGTGACCTCCCCCCACGTCCGCGCAGCCTCGTGAGATGGCGTGAACCCGTAACTTCCACACACAGGTGACGCCCCATGGACAGAGCCTAGAGCTGCGGACCCACCTTGTCGGAGCAGTTGACCTTGGCGCCGTTCTGCAGGAGCAGCTGCACTATGTCGGCGTGGCCTCTGCCCGCCGCCCAGATGATGGGGTAGACGCTGTACTGCTGGCAGACAGGCAGGCGGCAGGGGTAGACAGGAAGGGGGGGGGGGAGAGAAAGGCAGGGAGAGAGGAAGGAAAACCTTTAGGCAGGTATTACAGCATATGTTTGCTGAGAAAAGTAAATAATAAATGAGAAATATGAAGTAATATTTTTAAAATCAAGTTACAGACGGTTCTCCACTTTAAAAACACACAGCACTCTAACGTAATTGGCAGCTAAGATGAACTCCACCTAAAATAAATATATACCCTGAACACCTTTATTCTGACAGTTTCAGCACATTTAACGGATTATCTGGCCACAGGCAAGACTAGCAACAGGCATGTGAAACTTGTCTTACATAACCCTTCCACTAACTTGAATAAAAGTTCTTTGTTTCAACTTTATTGAGGTACAGGGGACAAACTGTGAGAGAGGTAAGTGTTCATTATTTGATACACCATCAATCATACAGTTTCCTAACCTGAGATCAAGTCGCACACAAAGGAGCAACGAATACATCGCCATCTGTAAGACCCAGAAAAATGTCTCTTTTCTTTAAAAAAATACTTAGACTGAGATACAGGCCCACGGAACACAGGCAAGAGGCCTCAGGTTTGGAACTCCTTCCCACGTGTCACATGGCGGGAATGAACATGAATTGAGACACAAGCTGGGCCTGAGAATGAGCTCCTGTGTCCAGTCCCCTTCGGCTTGTCCCAGGAAGCCCTGGTCACTCCGTCGCTCGGAAGCCACAGTGCCTCAGCTTCCGTCTTCCCTCCAGCCCTCCCCACGCCCCGCAGAGGGCTGTGCTCACACTTACCAGACCGGTGACATTGGGGTTGGCTCCATGCAAAAGCAGCAGCTCCACCACGTCAGTCCGGCCTTTGTAACACGCCCACATCAGAGCCGTCCATCCTCCCTAAGAGGCGGGGGTGGGGTGGGGGGGGGGATGAAATTCTGTCTCCACGCACAAAAAGGCCGGTAATTACAGAGCTGGAATCCAGTCAAGTCTTACATACGCCAATGTTTAATCTGTAAAATGCCTGCCCACATTGTTTTAATACCATGCCCCCCTTTAATGTATATGATGTCACCCGATGCAAGACTCTGAGATAAGAGTTTTATCGCGAGAAAACTGTGTCCAAGTCTGCAAAGTGAAAGATGGGAGCCGGCCGCCTTCAGCAGAGCTGTGGCTGTGCAGCCATCGGCGGTCCTCTCCCAAAAGAGACTCACTGGCCTTCCCGACTCCACACGCCAAGGGTGCCACCCGTGGGAACCTCTCCTTACACAAGCCCCAGGACCACGCCTCCCGCCCACCCAGGCCACCCACCACGAAGGGAGATGCTGGCCTGCTGCCCCGATCTGTGCCGTTTTACACAAAGACCCTTCACATGTTAAAGGTGTCGTGATAATTACGTGGGGACGAGAATATGGATAACGAGAGGGCTTAGGCAATCACTGGTCACGGGTCTTACTACACCGCACATTCATGCTGCATCCCTCCGCCCTGACTCCCTGCAGACGTGGTTCAAACCCAGCCTGGCCGCGGCATCGAGGGGGAGCGGGGCCTGGCACGCCTCGGGCTCCTTCCCGACCCCGGGACTGACTACGGGAACCCTCGCGCCCGCAGGACCAACCGCTCCAGAACAGGAGCCGCACAGCGGGCAGTGTGTGAGGGCGGACGCTGCAGATCTGAGGCGCTCAGACTATCTGCACCGAGCACCACCGCAAAGTAACACGTTTCCTAAATCGGGCAGGTCAGCTCCCTTCCTCCCTCCACTGTTAACATGAACTTTCCAAAGGACTGAACATGGTGCAGAAATAAGTCAAAAACCATCCCTTTCTTAACCTTCATGTTCTAAGCAGATGTCAAGATCAAATAAGAGCTAAGATAGTTAAGAATCACATCTTGTTAAGCTTATAATGTAGAGATGGCATGTCTGAACACAGTACGCTTTAAAAATAAGTTTATAAATGTTATTCTGAAAATTATGATTTAAACACCTGAAAATATTTTTAAAACCGTACTATGTCCCTCTTAAAATTCCTCTTAAAGGAAAGTTGCTCTCATAAGTTCTAAAACACTGATATACTAACCAGCAATGAGTGTTTTTAACAATATTTCAGAATTGTAAGCTCTTAAGATGAACTGGACATGATGACTAAGGGTACTCTAAAGGAGGTAGTTGTTATACCAGCTGGTTTTAAACATTATAGGGTCACTTCAAGGACACCCTCAAAACACCCTGTGCCACCTCGCCCACGCTCTCCCCCAGCTCTGTCACTGATAAAGGTCCAGCTGGTGGCGCCGTGGACAGCGTGCCCTACCATGTCGCGGTGCTCCAGGATCGCCCCACATTTCAGCAGCTCTTCCACGATGTGCAGGTGCCCTTCTTTGGAGGCCGATATAAGTGCTGTCCAGTTGTCCTTGAACAGAAGACACACATTGACCATTTCACTACCAAAAATAACGTTCAAAACGAGGAAGCAGCAGCTTGAAGAGATGTGAACGCGCACAGCAAAGGATCCTGCCAGTGAACGCCATTTACCACTTGCCTCTAAGGCAGCCCTGACGTACCAGCGGGGGAGAGAAGGGGTCTGTCTGCCTGTATTACTATGATGTGCAGAAGGGGTTCCAAACTGCGTGGGCAGTCTTCCCCCAGACTTCTAATCACACCCGGGCTTTCTAAAGAGGGGAGGAGAGGACGAGCAAACCTCAGAGCTAATCCTGGGCCAGCGACCATCGCCCTACATGAACTAAAGAGCGCCATGAGACTTATGAACACACGTGCAGGCGGGCAAACTAAAGCGACCTCATGACGAGTTAGAAACGATGTGATAAAGAAGTCACTCTTCTCCTTTATGTTTTCAATAAAGACTACAAGTACCCTCTCCTACCTTTTATCCATGCGTGTAATTAAATTCAAATGACCATTCAATAAAAATCAACTGAAAATCATCAATTAAAAAACAACAACAAACAGATGTAACCCTAGCCAGTTTGGCTCAGTGGACAGAGCATCTGCCTGCAGACTGAAGGGTCCTGTGTTCGATTCGGATCAAGGGCACATGTCCAGTTTGTAGGCTTGCTCCCCAGTAGGGTGTGTGCAGGAGGCAGCCGATCAATGGTTCGCTCTCATCATTGATACTTCTATCTCTCCTCTCCCTTCTTCTCTGAAATCAATAAAAACATAATAAAATAAAATGATAAACAGATGTAGGTACGTAACCCTAAAAAATAATTCCTGGGAACAGCAAGAGAAATGAGAGCCCCTTGGAACAGTGTCCGCCCCCGGAAGTGGATCAGAAGGCCCTGCATGGCTGGCTGGAATCACGTGAGGACGTGTATAACAGCAGCCAGCGTTAGGAGGAGTGACTGATAACAGGACTCAGACATGGGTATTTTCTAGGCAGGCGTTTGATTTCGTGTGTGTGCGCTCCCTGTTCACAGTGCATCTACATATAACAACATGGAGACTGAGAACTTGCATTCACAGTAAAAATGTTTCTCCCTTTTTGAAAATGAACTCAGCAGTCAGGCGAGGTGCAGGTGACGGTAGTGTGACTGGTCCCCTGTCCGTTTGAGCAGGGAAGGAAGAGAGAAGCCAACGGCGCGTTCGAGCGGCAGTACCAGGTCCTCCAGGTTGCAGTTCGCCCCGTTCTTGATCAGCTCCTTCACGATCTCCAGGTTGCCCTGCTCGGCAGCTATCATCAGCGGGGTCTGGCCGGCCTGGGGACAGGAAGGACACGTGCTCTGGTCGAGGCGCTGTGCTTGACTGAGACGCCATGCGTACCACACTCTCCTTTTCACAGCGAGACGGCCAGCACTGCATTTAGGGTTTAACTCAGAGACACCTCTGAAATCCTAAGTCTTCAATTTACTAATAATGTGGGAGTCAGAGAGACTTTACCACAGCATGACTAACCTGATATCAGGCCTGCAATGTCACTCAGAATCTATAAATGGGATTAGCACTCGCTCTGAAAGTAATTGCCACATGTAACAAAGACCTTAGGCCATCAATGGTAAGCAATCTCTCTGACAGTACAGTTACACTGGGATGCACAACGTGGCTCTAACAACACATGCAGCTGTACTATCGGCACTAACGGGAGAAAGGCTCTCACACACACACACACACACACACACATGTGTATGTGAAAACTAAAATAGCTTTGATCATTTCCACTGGCAAAACAATGATGCTACATGGAAAATACAGTTTTAAGAAACAAAACCCTTTTTATTATTATGTTTCATAAAACAAGTACATACTTTGCCATTAAAAATTCATGCAAAAAGCCTATTAGCCCATAAAATGTTGCAGCTGTTCGTGATGAGGTAAGATCAACATTTTATTTATACTCCCCAGCCTATTGTTGACTAGAAATACCTACTATCAATTAATGAAATGGTCAATGTAAACTTCCGTGTCTTATTAAACAGAACACATGACTATTTAACTCTCTCTTAAAGACACAGGGTCTTTAAAATCCCAAGGCGTATGGCATGGACAACTCAGAAAGGTAATCGGGGCTCATGAAAGAAAATATTTCAGAGTCCTAATTCTGTTTGGTGAATCTATTTATAGAAGCTCTCTGAAGCATCAGGAAGCACTTTAGATTTCAGTAATCAAACTTCCTGAATATTGATGATTCCATCTGAAGAATAGGCAATCATAAATCTAAATTCAATACACAATCATTCATATAAGTTCAAATGCATTCCAAAAATGTGGGATCGGAGGTAGTCAACTACAGAACCGGCCATTATTTTAGGTCAGTATCCCCGCGGGAGGACCCGCGTCTTTCTCGCTGCCTCGCGGTGGCCCGGCACTGGGCCGACACCGGGGATCGCACCTCGAGCGGAGGCGGGGCGGGCTCACCTCGTTCCTCTCGTCCACGTCTTTGCATTTCTCCAGCAGCGCTTTCAGGGCCGGGATGTTCTCCTCCTCCACGTAACTGATCACGCTCTGCGACAGCAGGACCGACATGTTTGCAGCGAGCGGTTACCTTCCTCCCGGTGCTGCTGACGGCAGAGACAGAAACTCAGAATCTGGGATCAGAAAGACCACGCCGCTCAGCGTGCACCGATCACCGCCTCCGGCAGGATGGCGGCAAAGCGCCCAGCCCAGCTGGTCAAACACCCGCTCTGGCTTCCCGAGGCTCGCCTCCCTTCAGTCTACTCCCCCACTCCCAACTCCAGGCCCACCCATCTCCCAGAGAAGGCAGTGCTCCCTGGCTCCCTGCCGTCTCCCCGCCTCAGTGAAGGCAGCTCCAGCTCCTTCTTCAAGGCCAAAGCCTGCCTAGCCTCGCCTCAGCCTCTCCCACTGCAGCCCCCCTCCGAGCAAACCCTCCTGGTCCTGCCGGCACAGATTCCAGCCCTGAGGACTCCTCAGCACCCGTCGCAACGCCTGGTCCCAGTGGCCAACACTGAGCCCACGTCCCCTGCCCTTCCCACTGCCGTTTCGCCTTCTCACGGCCTCCCACCTCCACCAGGACCCGGGCTCTGGAGTAGCCACGGCGGCGCCAGCAGCAACCGCAGACGGTGTAAACAGAGGCCTGGCCGCCGTTCAGAGGCGGGCATAGGTCTGGGCGAGGCCCTGGGCCTGTGACCAGCTCGGTCGCCAGCTCCCTGCCATGCTGCTAGTCTAGGTCAGTGTCAGCAAACGCATCAGTTAACAGAGCCGCAGTTTGCTGACCACTGTGCTAGACTGTGGTACTTTTATAACTGGAAACCAGTAAGATTTTGTTAACAATCATCAACCTCCAACACCTTCCTTTATTCCCACTTCTGGCAGGACCAAGTCGACCGCCTCAGTCCGGCGCCCAGGGCCTGGCTCTACGACCTTCCCCTTTACCAGCCCCCCTGGCCCCCCACACTCCCGCAGGCGCCACGCTGACGCTCCAAGTGGCCTCCCGCCCGGCCACTCCCCTCCTCGGCCGGGGCAGGTTCATCCCTCACGCTGAACGCACTCACCCACTCCACGCCGCCCCTCCCCTCCCATGTGCGCCCGGGGCCGGCAGCAGCCAACCAGCCTCAGTGCCTGGTGCCGGGCTGCCCTCTACACTTAACCACGACTCTGGCCTGCAGGACGCACACCGCAGCCGGCCTCGGCACAGAACTGGCAGGCACTGGCTTCCCCCCACAGCCCTGCGGGAAGGCGGGCCACTGGACCCCAAATGCCGGCAGAACCCTCCTCCTATTGGCTCACCCTGCTTCACCACAGACCAGCGTCACACAGAGGGGAGCGTGCTGCCACCGCTGTCCAGCCGAGTCAATCCTCTTCCAAAACCAGAAAGTGCATTTGTTCCCACCCCCCGCGTCCCGGGAAAGGCCGCTGGCTGCTCACTCAGATGGGTCAGGTGCCAGCCCGCAGCCAATCTTCCACAGTCACAGTCACAGTCACAGTGACAGCCACAGTTATGGTCACAGTGACGGCCACACAGTCACAGCCACACAGTCACAGTCACAGTCACAGTCACAGTCACACAGTCACGGCCATGGCCACAGAGTCACAGGCACAGCCACAGCCCCGGCCACACAGCCACAGCCACAGGCTTGGGAGGCATCCCAGGCCGCACAGTGTGGACACTGCTTCCTGCAAGGAGGCGACTAGTGGTCGAGGCACCTGTCCTGCCACATCTGTCGCCTGGGCCAGCCTGTCAGCCTCCCCTCCGCGCCCCCTCCCTCCTGTCCTCCCTCAGCCCAGCTGCCACACGAAGCCAGAGGAACCAGAACCCTCCCGTCAGCCCCATTGTTCCTGCCGGGAGCCGGAGACGATGGCTGCCTGACTCTAGTTATTCAAGGACAAACCCCGGGAGCTTTCAGCGCTGCTGGAAGATCGACAGCGCAATGCTGGGGAGGCCTCCTGACCTCGGGTCCTGATGACGGTGGGAGGGCGCGAGCTCCTCCACAATCTGGCGTCTCCCCCTCCTTCCCCTCAGCTGCCCCCTCCC
>PVJN01041725.1:0-18567 GCA_004026805.1 Lasiurus borealis | reverse complement strand
CTTTTCCATTTCGGCAGCAGGAGGGCTCCTGGTAAATCCTCGTCAGATCACCTCAGCGTCCTGGTCACGAGTCTTCAGTATCTTCTTGTCTTTTTCGCAGTAAAGCCAAGTCCTGACATTGCCTGTGGGGCCTGCGGGCTCCCAGCCTCACCTCCTCCCGCCCTCTTTCCATGGCTCTCCGTTGGCCACACTGGCCTCCTGCCTTACTTGGCACACACCCGCCATGCTCCCACCTCAGGCCTCTGCTCCCGCCCTCCTCCACCTCCCGCCCTCCTCCACCTACTTCTCTGTGGCCTGGTTGGTCTTCACTAAACATCACCTTTTAATGAAAACTGCCCTGACCTCCCTATTTATATTTCTTCTTTTGTAAGAGAGAGTAAAAGGGAGGGAAGGGGGAAAGAGAGAGGGAGAGAAAGAGAGAGAGAGAGAGAGAGAGAGAGAGAGAGAGAGAGAGAAACATAGATGTGAGAGAGACACATTGATTAGTTGCCTCCCACACACACCCTGGCTGGGACTGGGGATCAAAACTATAACCCAGGTACGTGTCCTTGACCAGAAATCAACGACAACCCTTCTGTGTGCAGGCTGATGCTCTAACCACTTAACACACTGGCTAGGGCCCTATTTACATTCATTATCTCTCCTTCTTGTCATTCCCATCCCCCGTTTCCTGTTTTATTTTTCTTCACAGCCATGACCATCTAACATACTATGTTTAGGACTGACTACATAATTTGCTTGCTCAATGTAAATGAACATGTGGACACCTTGTTAAAACATTTTCAAACACTAGAGGCCCAGTGCACAAATGGGTGGTGTCCTCAGCCTGGCCTGTGCCCTCTTGAAGTCTGGGACCCCTCAGGGGATGTCCATCTGCCAGCTTAGGCCCGCTCTGCACGGGGATCAGGCCTAAGCCGGCAGTCAGACATCCCTCTTGCAGTCTGGGACCCCTTGCTCCTTACCGCTTGCCTGCTCTCTGCTCCTTAACGCTCAGCTTGCTGCACTGAAGCAGGAAAGTCTCCCTGCCAAGGCTGCTGCACTCGCCAGCTGTGAGTTTCCCTTGTGGGAGCACACTGACCACCAGGGGGCAGCTTCTGCATTGAGCATCTGCCCCTTGGTGATCAGTGTACATCATAGCAACCATTTGTTCTGGTCTTCCACCGTAACAGTTGCCTAGGTTTTTATTATATAGATCCCAAGGCAGTGACAACAGAACCATGAAGGGTATGGGGACCTTCTGAGTCCGGGGCCCTGGGTGCCTGCATGGCTTTCATACCCATGAAGAGGTGCTGACAAGATTATAGGTATTTATTTACTGTCCTCCTCCCCCAAACGAAATGCAAGAGGGGAGTCTTGTCTACGAGGTCTCCACAGTGTTTAGAATGTAGTAGGCTCAGTAAGTATCTATGACGTGGCTGAATAGGCCCCACACTGGGGTCAGCACAGAGGAGCTCCTCGGGCAGCTGGGGTGGCAGGGAAAGCCTCATGAGGCCGCACGTTGGAGGCAGATCTGGAAAGGTGGGCGGGTGGAGGGGACCAGTGGGGGACCTGGGCAGCCCATGGAGACAAGCTCAAGCCTAAGGGTAAGAGAGTGTGCCCTGGCCCTGCTGCTGCTTGGTGGGCGACTGGGAGGAGCCTGCTCACCAAGGGTCTTATATTGACTGAGCTAGGCATTACCCCGGTGGTTGGGGTTGGAAGGGCCTTTGATCCAGCCTAACTGGGCAGGTTAGTTAACTTCTCTGACCTTCAGTCTCCTCTTCAGTTTTCCATATTGTAGGAATAATACACATTACAGTGGTACCTCGAGATACGAGTGCCCTAACATACGAGATTTTTGAGATACGGGCCGTTGAGCGAGCGATTGTTGCTTTGAAATACAAGCAACAGTTGAGATAGGAGTAATCGCAGGGATCGGTGACCCACCAGTTTACCGAGACTCGAGCGTCTCATAGTTTCCCAAGTCTCAAGGTTACGGGATGAATTAAACTCGTATCTCGAGGTACCACTGTATAGTATGTAGTGTATAGGGTAGAGTAATAGCAGTATCCTATTTAATAAAGAGGGACTATGCTAATTGACCATCACTCGGTCACAAAGATGGCTGCACTCACAGCTGAGGCCAAGTTCCCATAAGGAGCCTTAAGGAGCAATCAGCAGGGACCCCACCCCCATGGGGACTTCAGGCTGTGTCCCCCACCTGGCAGGGCTTGACAGGGGACCTCAGACCATGTCCTCTGCCCTGGTGTCAGGCAGGGGGACCTCAGGCTACCCCCCCCCCCCCAGGGCCAGGCCAGAGGACCTGAGGCCATGCCCCCCACCCAACAGGACTTGACAGGGGGCCTCAAGCTGTGTTTCCCGGCCTGGTACTGGGGTAGGGGGCCTCAGGCTGCTCCCCCTGTCCCAGCACTAGACTGGGGGACCTCAGGCCATGCTCCCCATCTGGCAGGGCTTTGATAGGGGACCTCAGGCCATGTCCCCCACCTGGTGGGGTTGATGAGAGACCTCAAGGTTGCTCCTCCCAACCCAGCATCAGGCCAGGGGACCTGAGGCTGTGGCCCGCTGCCTGGCAGGGCTTGACAGGGGACCTCAGGCCATGTTCCCAACCCAGCAGGGCTTGATGGGGGACCTCAAGGTGAAACCCCAGTGCTGAGTCAGGGGAACTCAGGCCATGCTCCCCACCCAGTGGGGTTAGACTGGGGACCTGAGCCTGCACCCCCCCTCCCACCTGGTGGGGCTTGATGGGAGATCTCAGGCCGTGTCCCATACCTGGCGGGGCTTTACGGGGGACCTCAAGGCACACCCTCCTTTCTGGTCTGGGGGACCTCAGGCCACACCCCTATCCTGGTACCAGGCCAGAGGACCTGAGGCTATGTCCCCTGCCTGACGGGGTTTGACAAGGGTAGGATAGGCCAGGTCTGGATCTAGCTCAATGTGACACTTGTATTATAGAGAAAGGGAAAATAGCAATATTAAATTATTTCCTCTAATTAATCCCCTTTTAATGTACACGAATTTCATGCACTAGGCCACTAGTAGGATATATTTGGTGTCTGGCTTGGTAGGAGGATGGGGGTTGTGCAGGAGATTTCTGGGGAGAGATTGGTGAGGGAGGTAGTGGATGGAGCAAACTCAATGCCAGTCCCACCAGCCTGGAGGGCTGCTGTGGACCCTTCAGAGAGCGTTTCAGGGGATTGGCACCAGGAGGTGGAGGAGCCTCTAAGATTCTATTCCTAAAGTGGGGTCTCAGGGCCTGGGGAGTAGGATGCCTAGAGAGGAAACCACCATCCTGCATCCCTCTTCCTCCGCACCCTGCTGCAGACCACCGGCTGGCCATGGATGAGGACAGGCGTGCTCCTCAGAGCAGAGTTCTCACGGAGGAATGGGCCACTGAGGCATGGTGCCGTCACAGGCTCCCGGCCGTGTGCAAGGCAGCATCCTCGGAGGCCCCTGGAAGTAACTGGGAGACTCTCAGGGGTCAGCATGAGGCCCTGCCCCACACAGGTGAGTCTCAGGAGCCCTTCTGATTTGGGGACTGAAGTCAAAGAGGCCAGTTTTCACCTACAGGCTGGTGAGGCCACCTTAGCACAGGGCCTTGCTCAATATCTGGAAGTTAACATTATCTGTGTCTTTAGTGTGTTTCCAGAGAGGCTCTCCAGGGGACTGGGGCCCAGGGGAGGGAGGGAGGGTGGGTAATGACAAGTACAGCCCAGGGACAGCCCTTAGAAGCCACTTATCCACATGAAGCCCATTTGGAGAAGGGACTTGTCTAAGGTTGGGTCAGAAGCCAGAGAGGGGAACAGAGCTATAATGAATGTCCTGGCTTCCCTGCCTTGTCCACAGACTCTCTTGCTTAGGAGTGAGTCTCCACCAGATGTTGCTCATGTCCCTCAAGGCCACTGTGTCCCAGACGAGTCCTTCTGCCGCCTTCCCAGGCCTGTCTCGTCTGTGGCTCCAGCCTTGCTCTCGGCATCCCCCGGGACCAGAACTCTGGGAGCCCATTTCATTCTTTCTTTTCCGGCCCTGGCCTAATCACCACCAAGTCCAAGGTCAAAACCTTTGGCTCTGTGTTCCTCCCTCCACACGTAAGCTCATGCGGTCCCAGGCCTGCCTTTTCCTCTCCTCTGGTCCTGGTTCACCTCTCTAACTTGCCCGGGTGCTTAAGAAGATCAAGAAATGGTGAGGCGGGCAGGGTTCTGGGGCACACAGGACCCCTCTTTCTGGCCTGGGGCCTGGATTGGGTTCCCCTGCCCTGCCTGTCTCACATCGGTCAGCTGGGGGCGCTCCTGCCCCATGCAATCCTGCACGGGCTGCCAGTGGGGGCGGGAGCCTCGGGAGCCTCCCTGGCCTGTGCCATCGCAGCCTGTCTGGCCGGTTAGTCCGGATGTGGACTGAGAGGCCCATGGGGGCAGGGGGAAGGCGCGGTGCGTGGGTAGTGTGTTGGGCTCTGGGTGCTGGGCTTGCACACCAGGCTTGGAGGGTGTGTGTAGCTGGGGCTCTGGACTGGGTGGGCATTGGTCACCTGCCTTATGGGTTTTGGTGGAGGTGCCCTGGGGTCCTGGTTGACCCCAGCCCGCAGGCTTGGGGACTCTGCAGTAGGATCACAAGGACCTAGGTGACAGTCCAGGCGTTGGGCCTTCCCCAGGGAACCCTACTTCCATCCCCACTTAGGGTGGGCCCTCAGTTTTGGAGGGTGGGCTTTGAGGTCTCATTCCCACTTCTCCACTTGGGCAGTCCCTTACCCTGTCAGCCTCAGTGTCCTTGCCAGCAAAATGGGGACAGTCACACCAAGGCCACAAGCCTGTCCTGAGAACCAGAGCTACATGTGAGAAGCACCCAGCTCCTGGAGGCCACCCAGTGGCCTGAAGCCGGTTGGGGAGGGATGGAGGTATCAGATGGGACCACTGTGAAATTATAGTTCATCTTCTGCCTACTGCACCGGATAGTCTATGGGCTCAGAACGTGGGGGTTGTGAGGTTTAGGGGCTAAGACAGAGCTCCAGGACAGGGAGGGGGAAGGCCGTCAGAGACAGAGCACAGTGGTCTGGGCTTCAGAGAAGGCAAATCCCCTCTGATGGAGGAGGGGGCCGCAAAGACCTCTGAAGGAGGTGGGACCACACTTGGGCTGGTGTTTGAAGAACAGGTGGGAATTCCTTCCTGCCTGGAAGTGGAGGGGAGGGCGCTCCAGGTCTGAGCAGCCCCACAAGCCAGGAGGCCGAAACTGCACAGCCTCTCCGAGAGCATCGGGGGCCGGTGTGGGTGGAGACAGTGGGGTCCCGTTGCCGGGGTGGGGTGGGCAGGTTGGCACATTGTGGGGGTCCTTGACTACTAGTGATGAGGCCGCCTGCAGTGAACCCCTAGGCAGCAGGCAACTTGGAGCAGTGTCAGGGGGGCAGAGAAGAGGGGTGCCTGGATAGAGCTGAGCTTCGAGAGGACTGGCCACTGGAGCACGGAGGGCTGGGTCCCTCTGCTGGGCGTGGGGGCTGGCGTGGAGGGGCAGAGCAGAGCCAGGAGATTCCTGTGTTGTAAGGACTCAGGTTAGATGGCTGGAAGAACTTCCTGGCTCAGGCCTGGGGAAGCCCTGGCCCAGGGGCCTGGCCCTGCCTCACCTGTCCCTGAGTCCCCTGCCTCTCCTGGGCTCCCACTGCCTCCAGATGCCCCATACACTTTCCAGGCTTCTGGGTGGGCGGGGGGAGCCCTGGACTGGCCAAGGCCTGAGGTGGGGCAAGGCAGTCTATGCCCATTCCTACTGGTGTGTGTGTGTGTGTGTGTGTGTGTGTGTGTGCTGTGCTGTGCCCACTCTGGGCCTCCCTTGCCCATGGTGGTGGTGGGGACGGGCAGCTGCAGTTCTGATGTCCCACTCCAGGGCCTCCGCCTGCTCGCAAGAAAGTGGGCAGCTGGCTAAAGAAAGGCCCCGTTCAGGCCGTCCTGCCACTGCGGGGGCAGGGCCCCAGTGGAGGGCGGAGGGGTGAGAGAAGGCTATGTAGGCCTGAGGAGTTTGGGGCGCTTGGGCCTGCCTGAGAGATTTCTGGGGAATCCTGTGACAGAAACTGCGGCAGGAAGGCCTCAGGCTGGAGGTGGGGGAGGATCGGCCTACCTGCTGCGGTGGCCACCTGGGAGCTGGGAGGGTCGGGGAGGAGGACGCTGGCTTATTTTCATATTCCGGGAGGCAGGTCCCGGCTTGTTGGGAATGCAGCCTGCGCCGGGGCGGGGAGGGGGGCCACACCAGGCAGCCAGCCCTGCTCCCTCTTCTCCTGCTGGGCCTGTGGTCCAGGGAAGGGGTCAGGGTGCTGAGAGGATGTGCTGGGTTCCCCTGGGAATGTTGGCATAAGTTCTATGGCCTGGGTTTGGTTCCCTCCCTTCCTGAGGTGCAGGTGTCCTAGGGTTTGGGGTAGAGGAGTGGGGACCTGACCTGGTAGGCACAGCGGGCACCTGGACTGCCCTGAGCTGCCCCCCATCTGCTGGGAGGACAGGCAGGCGGGGGCTGGCCCAGAGTCTGAATGACCCCTCAGAGGAGCTCCCATATGAGTCCTAGCACGGGGTCCCCAGGAGCCTTGGCTGCAGGGCAGGTGGTGCAGGCAGAGAACCTGCCGTTCTCTCCTGGGGGCCTGTCCTGACCCCAGCCCCTGCCCTTTGACCTTCAATACCAGTCTGGGGATGTGGGATCTGCCCCACTGTGCTGGGTCCCCACCCCGCCAGAACTCCCAGCATAGCCTGGTCCAGGAGAGGGCTCTGGTGGTCAGATGGTGGACATCTGCTGGGAGAGAAGTGGGTTTGTGGGGAGCTTGGGGCACTTAGAGTCGGTTTGGTGGTGAGAGTAGAGGCAGGGTATGGGGTGCCACTGGGACAGGGACTAGGGATTAGGAATAGGTTAGGGTTGGAGGGATGTTGTGGGTTTGAGGCAGGAGTAGGGCCGACATTGCAATTTTGGACAAAAGTCTGGTCTGAGGGTAGACGCAGGCCAGAGCTGGGGTTTGGGATGGGGTAGGGCGTGGGCACAGGGAAGCACCCAGATTTGCAGCCTTGGTGGGAGACTGGGTCCTCTGGCTTCTGGTGGTGGCAGGCTCTCCTCCACCCTCTGAGCCTACACACACACACATTCCCAGGGAACCCATCCCCTGTCAGCCAAAACAGGGGCCCCGTTTCACGCTGGACTGAGCCTGGGGCCTGGGCCTCCTCCTTGCCAGTGAATTCAGTCCAGTCCCGACCCCTGCTGCCTGCCCTCCCGCCTGGGCCCGCTCCTGTTTCTCAGCCGCCTGGACAAAGGCAGGACCCACTCCAGCAGGCTCCTCGGCCCCCAGGTCGCCGTGTGCTAACCCCGGTGCGTGGCTGTCTGCGCATGTGGCTGTGTGTGTGTCTGAGGTGCCGCCAGGCTGGCTGGGCCACACCCTGGTGACTCAGGGCTGCGGCACGTACCTTCCCCGGCCGGAGGGAGAACAAAGCCACCAGCTCAGGGCCTTGGCATCCAGCTTGAGTCACTGGCAGACACACCCAGCCAGGTGCCCCTCTGCCTCCCAGGCAGGTCGGACCCCGTGGGGTCCCGCAGTGGTGGAGCAGAGACAGCTTCTCAGGCTGACAACCGGCAGCATGCCTTTTCCCAGGTGCTGGGCGCCCTTCTAGACCCCGTGTCCCTGGGGATCCCTCCTGCTGGGGTGGCACCTGCAGATGCAGTCAGAGACCCCGAGGTGCACACAGGCCCTCCCCAGCTGCCCAATAAAGGCCACTCCCAGGCCACTGTGTGCCACCCTCCAAATCATCTTCCCGGGGACCCTGAAACAACTCTGAGGGGAGGACACGATCACCCCCACGCTACAGACGAGGAACCTGGGGCTCAGGGAGCTACTAGTTGCTCAAAGTCACCCAGCCAAGTGGTGACCAGCCAGCCTTACCCTCCTCAGTGGGCATTCCCTCTGGCCTGCCTGTGCCAGGTGTGGGCGGGAACACAGTGACCGTGCCTGGCCCCTGCCCTGCTTCAGTCCAGCCATCACGGGGACCCGCTTGACCCCACCCTCACCGAGTCAGGCAGGGGCCCCCCGGGAGGGACAAATGAACAGCCCTGTGCCCCTCTCAGTCACTGGCCTGGGGACTAGACCCTCCCACACACTGAGGATGGAGACAGAGGGCCCAGCTGGCCTCACTGCCCCCGGGGAGACAGAAAGTGGGTTTCCACATGCCCACAGGCCCTCCACACAGGCGGCTGTGTGTATGTCCTCTGTGTGTGTGCATGAGTGTGAGTGTGTGTGTGTGTATGTGAAGGTATGTGAGTGTGCGTGTGCGCATGAGTGTGTGTATGAGTGAGTGTGTGGTGCATGAGTGAGTGTGTAAGTGTGTGTGTGAGTGTGTGTGGTACATGAGTGTGTGTGTGTGTGTGTGTGTGGTGGTACATGAGTGTGTGTAGGAGTGTGTGTGTGAGGGTGTGTGTATGGTGGTACATGAGTGTGTATGAGTGTGTGTGAAGGTGTGTGTGTGGTACATGAGTGTATGTATGAGTGTGTGTGTGAGGGTGTGTGTGTGGTGGTACATGAGTGTGTGTATGTGTGTGTGTATGAGTGTGTGTGTGGTGGTTCCTGAGTGTGTGTATGAGTATGTGTATAGTACATGAGTGTGTATATGAGTGTGTGTGTGGTGGTACATGAGTGTGTGTGAGTGTGTGTGTGAGGGTATGTGTATGGTGGTACATAAGTGTGTGTATGAGTGTGTGTGTGGTGGTACATGAGTGTGTGTATAAGTGTGTGTGAGGGTGTGTGTGGTGGTACATGAGTGTGTGTGTGAGGGTATGTGTGTTGCATGAGTGTGTGTATGAATGTGTGTGTGAGGGTATGTGTATGGTGGTACATGAGTGTGTCTATGAGTGTGTGTGAGGGTGTGTGAGGTACATGAGTGTGGAGGTGCAGGAGAGCCGCACTGCTGTAAGCGGGTCAGGTGAAAGCAGTGCAGGTAAAAGGCATTGGGGCCCTTGACCCATACTTGCTGGCAGTGAGTGGAACGGAGAGGTTGAACCGCATGGTAGGGCAGAGGCAGGCCTGAAGGCAGCCCATGCTCTGCCGGACCCCTGGTGGGCACACTGAGGGGAGTGGACAGCCCCTCCCACAGGCCAGGATGGAGAACCCCGAGTCCTGGTTCCCAGGCCGGCTTGAGTCTTCAAAAGCCACCTGGGGTTGTAGTCTCCAATAGACCAGGGCTGCTTCGACCCTGGGTCCCAGAGAGGGTTACTCTGGCGCAGGAGGGGGTGAGTTGGGTGCGGCTCCGAGAGCTGGCCTGGGCCCTCCACCCACAACTCCACCCGGTTCTTGGTCAGAAGCTGTTTGAGGCAGAGGAGAAAGCACCTTATAAGGTAAGAAATGCCTACCTCTCTGCCTCCAGGCCGCCCGCCCGGTCCCGCCCCGCCCCACCCAGGCAGAACAGTGGCTTCTGTGCTATCCCAGCCTGGCCTCCAGCCCAGCACTCCTGCCCCCCGCCCCCCACTCATCCTCACCCATGGAGACCCGGTGGTGGCACCTGGCATGGGCGAGGCTGGCTCTCCCCACCTGGGAGGCAGAAGGGGCAGCCAGGGCTTGGAGAGGCAGCCTGGTGGCTGTGTGCTCGTGGCTAAGTGAGCACTCCTGTCGGAGCCTCAGTTTCCTCTTCTGTGCCATGAGGGGGAGGGTGGGCTGGGGTCTGTGATTTCACCTGAGGATCCTCGGCCCCAGGGAGTGTCCCAGACACTCTGCAGGCCCAGGCCTCAGTAGCCAGACCCAGGCACAGCCCTGCCCCCTGCTCCAACCCAGCCGCTGCCCTCCCTGCCTTGCTGGCTCTCTAGGCAAGGGCCCACCCTCCCTATTCCAAGGCAGCTCTCGGGGTCCAGGCCAGTTCTCCTGGTCAGCTTTCCAGGTGGGGGGGCGGCCTGGCTCGGTTTGCCTACTGCTGAGAAATGAGGTGTCCCCCCTTCGTCCTGTCTCCTGGCCTGGAACACCTCCACTTCCCTTTTTCAACTGGTGCTCCTTTGAGAAGCTTGGCCGTGCTCCCCGGCCAGGGCGCGCCGGGTATTGTCCTGGGCCGTCATTCTGAGTGTGCCAGATGCACCCTCTTGGAATTTCAACCTGGAGATAAAAGCACTGACTACATTTCCAAAGTGGTTTTCAAACATTATCTAATTTGACCCTTGCTACCGCCCTTCTCCCAGGACACGTTGGCAAGTGAGCTTAACAGAGAGGGCTGACAGCCTGGCAGGACAGAGATGGGCCTGGAGACAGCCCATGCTGTGCCCTGGACACCCCGTGGGCACCGTGAAGGAAGGGAGTGTTTGTGCCAGTTGGTTCTAGAAATCTAGGAGCCAGGAGTGTCCTTCATGATCTAGTCCGGCCTCTGGCTGTGAAGCGTGGGAACTCAGGCCCTGAGCTGGGACTAGAGCCCAGGACTCCCGACCCCTCATTTCCTAGGGGCAGACTGAGTGTTTCTCCCTCCCTCCCCATCTGTCTGGGCCTGGGCCTGAAGGGTGCTGGGTTCTGCTTGGGTGAGGGCACCTAGATTGCCCAGCCGGGGCGGGCAGGGCGGGGGCTAGGTGCTGAGCTGGGCCTGATGGAGGAGCTAGGCCCTGGGCCTCTCTCTCCTTCCGCCCCTGTTCTGGTGCAGGCACTCCTGGCCTGCCTACTCCCAGCCCAGTAATTGCAGAGGTTTTCCAAGAAGCTGACAAAGCAACTTCTGCGAGTGAAAAAACAAGGCCAAACATGTGAGAATGGCTGAACCGTCCTCTTTCGTTCATTCTCAGCCTCCCCTGCGGGGAGCAGCCCTGCCCAAGTGCAGAAAGGACCCCTCTTAACTGCTGTGGTGGCTCCCCATCTTGAAAGTCCCGGGGTCAGGGAACCCCTTGGTCACTTGCCCATTTGGAATTAGGCAATCCCAGCAGGAAGTTCCGTCTGTTGCCTGGCTCTAGTCTCACCTGTCGTGTGTGAACCTCCTCTCTTGTCCCGTCCGCTGGAGGACACATAGACTGCCCAGGACTCGGGCCACAGTAAGTTGGAGGTCAGCATCACAAGTGCCCCATGCTCTCCTCCAGCTGTAGGGTTTGGGGAACCCTGAGGCACGGTCTGAATTCCCCCTGTGGATGCCCTACTCCATCCCCCTGCTGGCTCTGTCCTACCCCTTCCCCGACACTTTGGGTGCTGTCCTTGCTCTGCATCTGCCCTGGTTTCCAGCATATTCTCTGTGTCCTGCACCAGCCTGGATTCCAGGTGCTTTGGGCAGCGCCTCCTGACACCAGCTGGTGCTCAGGACGTGTCTGTTATGGGCTTGTTAAGGGACGCTCTTCAAGGATGTGCTGAAAACCACTGCCAGCTGACTCTTCCCGACGTTCCAAATGGGAAACCCTCGGGTAGACCCTGTAGGTGCAAGCACAGGGACCTTTGGCTCATACTGCTCTCATGGGGCCATCCGAACACCCGTGAACTTGGACCACCTGTCTCCTGGCCTGCAGGCTGGTGCTTGGCCTTGGGAAAGGTTAGAGGGAGGAGGAAACGGCCAGGCCTGTCTGTAGATCATCCCCTCCTCTGGGTCACTGACTTTCCTGGGCCTGGACCAGGATACATCAGAGAGTTCTAGAAGCCAGGAGGCCCAGGGCAGGGAAGAGAGAGGGTCCCAGGCTCGGAGTGGGGCTGAGAGCAAGGTCACATGTAAACAACTATTAGTTCATGCATTTAGTAAACATTTCTGTATACAAAACACGGGGACCTCGAGAGAGGAGAGCAATGGGGAGTCCAGAAAAGGACAAGCCAGGGCCCACCCTGAATCTCCAAATGGCAAGTCTGACATGGCCTCTTCCAACCAACTCAGAGACCTGGGGCTTAGAGGGGGCCTTGTGCTGCCCTGGCCACACAGCAGCGCTCGGTGGCGGGGACCAGGGTCCACGTTCCTTCCCAGCACCTGCTGCCCACGGAGCTGCCTGAACACTGGGCACAGTGGCCGGCAAGGATTGGGTGGGCGTGCCTGGCTGGGCTGGGGGCAGGGGACAGGCACCACGTGTAGCCTGACAGGTGGGCTTGGAGGGTGTGTGAGTAGCTGAGCCACGGAGAAAAGGAGGCTCCGGCTCTGCCCACTTCTTGGGCAAGGGGAGTCCAGAAACCCGGGGCCCCTTCTGCAGCCTGGCTTCAGTCTGGGCAGCGGGTGTAGCTGGTGTGGTCCTGGGGTGTTGAGCGTGTGGCTCAGACAGAGCCTTGGCAGCTCAAAGAGGGCAGGAGCCTCTGCAGGGCGCCGGCTGTGTCCTTCTGCAGGACCTCCGGCCCCGGGCAGGGGAAGGAGGTGTTTGAGGAGTGACTGATGGGGGTGGTGGGACCTCGGGAGGCCCCCAGCACTGTGGTTGCAGCCACCGTTTCGGGGACCTGCAGCTGCCCCCGGTAGCCGGCAGGGGGCGGTGCCCGACCGGCTTTGCGGGGGCTCCGCCTCCCTCCCCCGGGCGGGGCGCCGGGGAATGCGATGGGGCTTAGATGTGGCGGCGCCGCCCGCGTCCCGTCTAGTCCGGTCCTGGCGGCCCCGGAGCAGCCGCCCTGCCCGGGCACGCCGGGCCCGCGGGCGGGAGGGCGGACACCAGGTGTCGGCGCTGCTGGAACACAGGCTTCCGAGCCCCGCCCGGGACCTGGCGCCACACCCGGCCCCGCCTCCGTCTGGGCGCTGCTGGGCGGGGCGCGGAATTCCAGTTTCAGGGTCCCTAGGACCCTATGCCATCATCAGCGCGACACACCTGCTCTGTGGGTGGGTTTCAGGGGCCGCCTGCCTGTCCTTGCTGAAGGCAATGGGAGCTGCGCCGGAGCCCTGGCCCCGGGCCTCAGTTTCCCCATCTGCTGAGAGCCGACCCTGACCCTGTCTTGCTAAGTGCTGTTGGGAGACCTTGGCCCAGAGGCGAGGCTCACAGACAGGGGCTCCAGGCCGTCCCCTGCCCACCTCCCCCACCAGACTGGCAGCTCCCCCAGAGCAAGGCTCCTCAGAAGGTGCCTCATGGTCTCCCCGACCCCACCCACAGCTGGTGGCAGCCCCCAGGTGGCAGTGGGCGTGGGGGGCTGAGAGGTGGAATGCAAGCTTTGGTCTGTGCTGGGGACAGGCCCGGCCTGGCCTCTCTGGTCTGCTGTCCCAGGGGGAGACCAGGCCCCTGGAGCCTGGAGGGCGCTGGAGAGGGCTGGCCTTGCCCTGGGTCAGGAGGGCCAAGACCAGGGCACCGGCAGGCACGCTCCTGGCTCGGCGGAGGGAGGGCAGTTTCTGGCAGCACTCGGTGGTGGTGGGAGCCAGGGCCATCACTAACTCCATTTCCGCTTGACCGATGGGCCAGTCGAGCCTCAGTTTCCCCCAGCGAGTTATTGGCAGAAGCAGAACTAGAAACAGGGCCCCCTGACTCCCGGTCCAGGGCACTTTCTCCATTTCCGTATCCACATTTTTGGGGGGTTGGTTTAAAACTACAAAACCACCGTGGTGGGGCGGGTGTGTGGGTCTCAGAATATGCCCCGAGTCCCCTTTCCCAAACCCAACCTTGTCTGCGGTAACGTTAGTGACTCTCTCATTCTGGCGCTAGAGGTTCCAGAAGGCACCCTGTCTGGGCAGTGTGGATCCTGTCCACCCGAAGGCTGGGGCCTGGGAAGTCTTGTAGCCTGCTCATCCTCCCAACAGAAAATCAGCTGATTTTGGTGTGTCTCCCCGCCCTCCTCGCCCCTTTCTACCCCACCCGGGGGGCAGTCCCAGCACACAGCGCAGAGGTGAGATTTGATTGAGCCTTGGCTATGTCCAAAGAGGGTGAGGAGGGGTCCGTAGGCCCAGCTCTTGTCCTAAAGCCCAGTGTGGCTCAGAGCAAGGCCCTTCCTTGCCTGTTTCTCTACCTGTAAAATGAGGAAGTAGGCTCCATTCATGAGCTGAGATGTCACCCCTAGTTTCCCTGTACTACCCTCTACCTGGGGTACAGGGTGGCCTAGACCTGTTTTGGAGGGACCTGGAAGGAGAAGGGTCCAAGTGGTTGCATCCGCCGCCTTTGGATGAGAAAGTTTAGCTTAGTTTCCAGGAGATAAGAGAAAGGGCTCTCATTGTCTGCTGAGTATGGCAGCGGTTCCTGCCAGGTGCTCCCTGCCCGCCTGGGGGTGAGGACGGGCAGGGGAAGAGTCCCAGGTCATCATTTGGGGCTGGATAGATGGGGGGCTTGGTGACTGAAAGGCACACTTTAAAGAGGCCACCTGCCATGTGGCTGCCCCTGATCCCCGCAAGGTCTTCAGAGCTAGCTTACCAGCCAGGTGGACTCTGCCTGGCCAGGGCCAGTGCTGCTCTCCCTCCAGCCCAGGCACTGGGTGGCCATGGAGCGGGGTGGCTCGGTGGGGCAGGGTTTTGTAGGGAACTTAGGGTCCTAGGGAGAGGCTTCCTTTTCCCAGGAGGCCACGGGGGAGTGTGTGTGTGTGTGTGTGTGTGTGTGTGTATTGGAGGTGGGGGACAGGGCCCCCACCAGAGCGTAGTCTCGGCAGCCTTGGGCTTGTGGGGAGATGGAGCTGGGAAGGAGGCTGTCAGCCACTGGAGAGCCCCAGGAGGACCCCTGGGTTCCCCGTTTCAGGGAGGGCCCCCGTTTCAGGGAGGGCCCCCGTTTCAGGGAGGGCCCTCTAAAACACCCCGACTCACTGGAGGCAGGGCACGCCTAGGGAGGCTTGGGAGATGATGTGTCCCTAGGTTCTCCATTTTGTGTCCACTGTCTGTGGCTCAGAGGAGAGGGAAGGCAGCAGGAATGCAGGCATCCGGGCCAGGTCCTGTCCCAACAGGCTGAGGTGGGAGGGCCGGGCTCCCGGGAGGGCCCGCATGCTCGTCAGCTCAGCTTGTAGCTAAGCAGCCTGTGCAAACAGCAGAAACACACTGAGCGGCCCCCGTGTGCAGGCACGTGTGTGAGCCTGTGCTGGGGCCTCGAGGCTTGGGGGCTCATTGCTTTACACACAAACAGGAGCCATTACTTTAGTGATGGTCACACGCAGGCCGGAGGCTGGGGCTCTGCCTGCTGACATTTGCTGAGCGCTTGCTATTACCAGGCCGGGTCCACTCATCAGCTCGCCTCATCCTGACAACCCGATAGGCACTCCGATGACCCACTTTTATAGACAGGGAAACTGAGGCTCTGAAAAGTTGCACAGACCCAAGGTCACAGAGCAAGTGAGTGGTAAAGCTGACCGAGGGTTCCAACAGAGGCCTTTCTGACTCCAGAGTGTGGCTTTACCACCAGGCATGTGTGCACGTGAGCATCGCCTAATGGGTGTGTGTGTAGATGTGAGTTTTCATGGTGGACCTGCATGGGTTTGTATCTGTCTAGGGCTGCCTGTTTGTAGGTGTGGATACCTGTGTACCAGTGGAGTTGTGTACCAATGCTCATGTGTGAGCATGTGGCACGCATTGTGTGTGCGTATGCATGTTTGCATGTGTATATGTGCAAGCACACCAGCATTCATGTGTGCACATGTGCCCATGCTGTGTGTGCATAGATGCCTGCGCATAGCTGTGTGCCTGTGCCCAGTCCTCTCAAAGGCTGACCTGGCTCTCCAGCTCCCCACCTTCTTCCCAGGCTCCTGACTCAGGACATAAATCAGCACCACGCAGGGTGCTGTGTAGGTGGCACTGGAACCTCTGAGGATTTGAAGGAAGGGCACTTTGGAGAGGAATAGGATTGGCAGGGATGGGGTTGAAGGAGAGAAAGGCAGAGAGTATGAAAGGGATTAAGGCTGGGAGCAGGAGTCAACCTGGGTTTTTTTTCAGCCCCCAAGCAGGGGCAGAGGACCCACTGCGGACTGGCCCAGAGAGCCCTGGCCCTGCCCTGTCTCCTCTGCCCACCCCTCTCCTAGGGAACTTGTCCAGGGAGCCCACAGGAGAGTCCCAGGGCCCACAGGGCAGGTCTGTGGCCTGTCCCAACTTCTGTGTGTGCCAGGCAATCCTTCCTCAACCCCTGAGGGGATTGAGGGGTGACAGAGGCGCTAAGGGGGAATCCTCTGTGGTTCATGAGTATGGGGGAGAGGGCTGAGGCCAAATTCTGGTCTCAGGAACTACACATTGCACCACCCTTTTGCACCGTGCTCTATGCTCCTGCTGGGCAAGGAGGTGCAGGTGGAGCAGCGGTCAGCAGGTGGCGCGCGAGCTCCGCAGATGGCGGGGAGAGCATTGCAGGCAGGGAGAGCTTTCAGGAGGGAAAGGAATCCAGAGGGTGGGGCTGAAAGACTGGTTCAAACCGACCCACCTGCAGGTAAGGATGGGAGTTTGGGGACGGACTTTGCAACAAGAGGATCAGACACCCAGAGGGACAGATATACACCCCATCCTCCAGAGGGATAGATATACACCCCATCCTCCAGAGGGACAGATTTCCAACCCCCCACGAATAGAATCACAGCCCCTCAGGAGGGACCAGCACAAAAGGACAGCTCCGTCCTCCTCCTGAGTATTATGGGCTGTTGTTTGATGGCTCTGGGTGAGCCACATGGGGGCAGGAGGGACCGCACTGGCCTGACAGGGTGTCCTGGGCCCTTGTGCCTGTGAGAAGAGGGCTAGGGCTCTGGAGGCACCCAGGCTTGAGATCTGACTCCAACTCTGCGTTGGGGTGACCCTAAGCAAGCCCCTCAATCTCTCCTGAAATGGGGGCGATGTCTGGTAGGGGCACCAGAGTGGCTGTGGAGGGGATTACAAGCTGCCAGAGCCTCCTCCACTGCAAACCTGCAGTTTCTTTCTTTAAAAAAATTATTTTTATTTTTTATTTTTTATTTTTATTTCAGAGAGAGGAAGGAAGAGGGACAGGAAGATAGAAACATCAATGATGGGAAAGAGTCATGCCCCACAATGGGGACTGAGCCCACAACCCAGGCAGGTGCCCTGGCCTGGAATTGAACTGTGACTTCCCTGTGTAGGCCGGTGCTCGACCACTAAGCCACGCTGGCTGGGCAACCTGCAGTTTTTTTTTAAACAAATAGTATTTAATGAGCACTTACTAAGTGCCACCCCTTGTGAGGTACTGGGGATACGGTGATGAGCCAGTCACATGGGGTGACATCTGTGTTAAGGAGCTGGCATTCTAATGAGGGGGGCGGTGTCCAGGGGCTTGTTGAGATGAAAACTACCCGCTACCCTGTGATTCTTTGAGATGGAAATGATGGGGTGAAAGAGACCGGCCAAAGAGGCCTTTCTCTCTTTTATTTCTCGTCCGAGGCAGGGCTGGGAAAATTCCGGTCTTGCTGTTCTGCCCTGGCCTCTGCTCTCATCACAGAAGTCAGATCCCACAACTCTCCACCCCGAACCCTCCTTCTTAGTCAAAGCTTAACTCCAACAACGACCCACCCACCGTGTGGCACCGTCTGGGCCCCGCCTCTGACCAGTCTCCTCGGGCAATCCCGTCCGTCCTCCATCCCGGGGCAGGGCTGTTGCCTTTGCTATTCCTCTGCTTGAATGCTCATCCCCGGGCCCCACGTGGCCTGTCCTTCACCTCCTCCTGGGTTTTGGTGAAATGTCTGCTCCTCATTGAGACTTTCTCTGAGCTTCCCCAACACCCCTTCTGAGCGCACCTCCTTTATTGTTCTCCATTGCTTTTATTATCGCCATTGAGCTGACTTTATCTTGTTCAATGCATTTCTCTCTTGTCTGTCTCCCCAAAAGACTAACCTCCATGTAATCAGGGGTCTGGGTAGATTTGATCACGCTGTATCCCCAGAGCCGGAAGCATGCCTGCACACACTACGCATTACTATGTATTCGTGCAGTGAGGATGGGGCCTGGCTCCGAGGTGGCAGGTATCTTGGGGGTGGGGCTGGTGCAGGGAGGAGGCTGACTAGAGGCTGCAGCTGGGCCATAACTGGCACCGACCTGGCAGGGGTGGGAGGACTGGGGGTGGTAAGGCGATGGAGGAGGCAGGAGGATTCTGTTTCTTTCTTGCTCTCTTTGGAATGGAAGATGAGTGGCCATGGTAACAGCCACCAAATTCTCATGCCTTAGTTGGGACAAGGAGAGGCAGGCTTCTCCCCTTGAAAAAAAATAAAAACGTAAGATAAAAATCCAGCAATCAAAGGAGGGGACATGGTCTTCCTCCCTCCCTTCCTGTGACCTTTCTCCCCCCCCTTCTTTCTCTCCCTTCCTCCTTCCCTCCCTCCCTCCTTTCTTCCCTCCGTCCTTCTCCCTCCCTTTCTCTTTCCCTTCCTCTCTCTCTCTCTCTCTCTCTCTCTCTCTCTCTCTCTCTCTCTCTCCCTCTCTCCCTCTCCCTCCTTATCTCTCTCTCCCTCTTTCTCTTTCTTTTCTTCCTTTTCCCCTCCCTCCATCCCTTCCTCCCTCCCTTTCTCTCTCTTCCTCTCCCTCCCTCCCTCCTTCCCTCTCTTTCTCCTTCCCTTCCTTCCTTTCTTTTTTCTTTCTTTCCTTCCTACACTATCACCCCCATCTCTGATAACTGTTCTCTGCTTCTGAGTTTGCTCTTTTCAAATTTCCACATATAAATGAGATCATACACTATTTGTCTTTCTCTGATTTATTTCACTTAATGTAATACCCTCAAGGTTCATCCAATGATGTTGCAAATGGCAGGATTTCCTTCTTATGAATAGTATACCATCATATATATATATAT
>PVJN01041724.1:0-18611 GCA_004026805.1 Lasiurus borealis | reverse complement strand
CTCCGTAACTACATATGTGCACAAAGCATGCATGCACAGACACATACACACGGATCTATCTCCATAACTACCTACATGCACACAGCATGCACACATAGACACACCACATGCACATGGATCTATCTCCATAACTACACACATGCACACAGCATGCACACACAGACACACCACATGCACACAGATCTATCTCCATAACTACAGACGTGCACACAGCGTGCATGCACAGACACATCACATGCACACGTCCACACACATATGCATAGATGTATTTTTAAAATATATTTTTGTTGATTTCAAAGAGGAGGGCAGAGGGGGAGAGAGACAGATAGAGAGAGATAGAAATATCAATGGTGAGAGAGAATCAATGACCAGCTTCCTCCTGCACACCCCCCACTGGGGATCGAGCCTGCAACCTAGGCCTGTGCCCTGACTGAGAATCAAACCATGACATGACCTCCTGGTTCACAGGTCGACGCTCAGTGACAGAGCCACACCGGCCAGGCTGCGCATATGTGTTTATACCCTGGCGTGTGTGGGTATGATGCTAAGTTTTCTGCACGTCCATCTTTCCGGTTATCAACCACAGATACAGGTTGGCGGGAATCGGGGGTCCATGGATAACACTGTGGGTCCTGGTGAGCAGCTCTTCTCGTGGGTTTTCCTTCCAGCAGCCCTGAGGGTGGATGGTGCTGCTCCCACTTTGTGGGTGGGACTTGGTCGATGGTGTAATTCAGCGTCACTAGTATGTACTGTGCGAGGCACTACCGAGACCTGGTTTAGAGAGAAGACAGCCCTGCTCCACGCTTTCCCATGGAGACCCCACGCGGGAGTGTGTGTGTGTGGGCTGGAGACAGTGATCCAGGGAGTGGCTGGTGCTCTCACTTGAGGTGGCTCAGAATTTTGTGGGGGAAGATCCTACCCACATGCGCCTGGAGTGTGGTCACCCCAAGATGGTGGGCTTCTGTTTGGATTTGCCTGGGCCAGGGCCTGAGATCCTGGACTCGGGAGACAGGCAGAGCTGAGTGCGAATCCTGCTTCCCACCCCCTGCTTTCCAGATGAGCGACCTTAGCCTCACAGCCTAGTTTCTCAGAGTCCTGGCGTCCTCCGTGCCATGGGAATGGCTGCCTGTGTCTCTAAGGCAGCGGTTCTCAACCTGTGGGTCTCGACCATCGGAAAATGCAGATATTTACATCACGGTGCATAACAGTAGCAAAATTTCATGGTTGGAGGTCACCACCAACCATGCAAGGGTTGCGGCCTTAGGAAGGTTGAGAATCACTGCTCTAAGGTCAGAGGATCAACGGAGACGGGGTGTGGAGCCCTTGGCAAGGGGTTGGACCAGAACAAGCTCACATCTGGCGAGGGCATCCAAAGCCTCGTGCTGCCCACCAGTCACCACGGTGGCCCCGGACCACGATCAGCTGCAGGGGACGCACTCGGCCGGCTGGACGGCACGACGGTGTCTCCTCGGCTCCCGCCTTGGCGCCGGCTGACCGTGATTGCAGGCGGGCAGCGGCGCTCAGGCTCCGGCGGGCGTTTCGCCGTGTGGGATTAGTTTTAGGGCGGGAACCTGCTCACACAGTCGTTTAACAGACGTTCCTTGAGCACCTACTCTGCCCCGGCACCTGCCTTTGCCAGGGGGTGTACACAGGACAGCCCCGTCTGCCACTTCGTAAAGCCGCAGTCTGATGGGGGCAGGGGGGCGGCACCCACCAGGAGACGGCCACTCGAACCCTTCCATCCAAGCCTCCTCCTCGCCAGGAGGGTCTGGGCTCGGGGCTGCTGGCAGGCTGCCCCCCGCACCCGCACAGCCGCCTCTGTCTCCGACTCTCTGCCTGCAAGTCCCCTTCCCTGCTTCCCAGCAGGCCCTGGGCCAGTTCTTGCAGGTGCAGGTCAGCCTGCAGAGGGGATGGCATTACCTTCTCAATGTTTCCTCGTCAGGGGTCGATCGGCAACCCTGGAGCTGGGGTGGGAGGGAGGACTCGGTGATGGTGGCTCCTGTTTTCCCCATGCTGTCAGCCCTGGGGCCAGTGCCGTGGGCGAGGCCGGCGTTGGGCATTTGTGTGTTGCCTGCTTTGCTGCCCCCGGAGACTCTGCTGCTGTCCCCCCAGGTCTCCTAGGTCCCCACTTCTTCGGGGCCTCCCTCCCCCGGGGAGAAGAACAGGAATCTAACGCTGGCTGCTCCCCACACAGTGGGTGCCTTAGGGAGCGTCTTGCTGCTCTCTGTTCCCGATGGCCAGCTCGTGACCGTTTTAGAGAGAAGCTAGGTCAGGCCGTCCATCTGTCCCTCTGTCTCTGTGTGTGTCTGTCTCCTCTCCCCCACACACCCATCGAACAGTTACCATTTCTACGACCTACTGTGTGCTGGACCCAGGGCGGGCCCTGGCATGGGTCAGACGGAGCCACACCGTGGAGCAGGAAGCCAGGCCTCAGAGCAGCGGTTCTCAACCTTCCTGAGGCCGAGACCCTTGCATACAGTTCCTCATGGGGTGGTGACCCCCAACCACGACATTTTGCTACTGTGACGCATCGCGATGTGAATATCTGCATTTTCCGCTGCTCTTAGGCGGCCCCTGTGAAAGAGTCATTTAATCCCCAAAGGGGTCGCGACCCACAGGTTGAGAACCGCTGCCTCAGAGGGATGCAGTGCCTCGTCCAGGTCGCACAGCTGGTCAACGTCAGGTCACGTGTGCCCCCAGGGGCCTGGCGCACAGACCTCGGGGAGACACGATGGGCCTGGCCCGGTGGCTCAGAGCACTGGTGTCGGGTGGAGGGAGACGTGCACTCGCCGAACCTCAGTTTTCTTACCTGTAAAATGGGATGGTCACAGCCCTTACCCTGAAGGGTTAGAGTGAACACTATCAGCGTCAGGTCCTCCGAGCTGAGCCTCACCCCGAACCTGAACCCAGCCTGCGCCGGTCTTTGCTCCACAGCCCTCCCTGGGGACAGAGCCTCCTCTGTGACCTGCCCCCCTGGGCTCCAGCCCCTGCAGGCCGCCTGCCCCCCACGGGGTAGCCTGTTCCTTGTAGACACCCTGCTTGCCATGGGTGGGATTTTCTGGGTGAGGGGGACCAGCCGAAGTAGAACTTGCTTTGCCTTCAGCCACACAGCCTGCAGGTAGGGTCCTCCTCCTGGCGGACTGGAGGAAAAGCCGGGGTGACCCAGGGGGGAGCATCCTGTCCGTGAGTGGAGGCGGGGAGGGGCCTGGCGTGCAGGAGTCCGGGCAGATGTGAGGGGCAGGCAGTCCTTCTCTACGCAGGACCGCAGCCCTGCGTGCCCGGGCCGGACCTCTGCTGGGGGGAGAGCTCCCCACGGCAGCGGCCCCCACGCGCCGCGCTTTGATGGTCTTTCTCAGAAACCAGGAAGGCGTGCGGGGCGCCGCCTCTGACTTCCTCTGGGGCCCACGCCGGCCTGCCCTGCCCTGAGGCCGGCTCGCTGTCAGCTCTGCGTCTCTTTCCTGCTGCCCCGGCCCCGGCCAGACCTCCCTGCCCCAGCCCTGGAGACATGCCTCCCTGCCCCCCGCCAGAGGGTCCATCCTCAGGGGCACAGGAGGCAGGGGCACAGCTGAGCGGTGCAGCAGGCAGGGCAGGCGAGGCTGCTTCCTCCTCCTCCTTCCTTCCCCGGAGCGGGCGGCTCCAGTGGCCCTGAACTTGAACCCAGCCTGAGCCGGCCTTGGAGCCCCATCCACACCCGCACCCGGGAGCGTTCTGCACAGAAAACCACCCGCAGGTCAGGAAAAGGCCCGCTGCCCGCTGAGTCCCGTCCCGGATGCAAGTCCAGATGGCAGCCCTGGCCCCTGGGGGCTGGCAGGCCGCCTCATTCGCTGGGTGCAAGCTGCAGGTACCTCGCTCCGGGGCACCCGCTCAGTGGCCTCTCCGAGGACACTGCAAGCACAGAGGCAGCCGGGTCAAGGGAGGTGACCCGTGTCGGGTGCCGATCCTGAGGCCCTTCGCGGCCACCGTATCCGTCGTAATCTTCGTGAGCATCGCTCAGGTTCACGGTTGTTTCTGGATCTCACCTGACGCGGAGGGAGATAAGGTGTTGCGTGTCACCCCCTGACGAAGCCACAGAGCTGGCGTGTGTGAGCGAGCCCCGGACGCCCGTCACTCCCAGGCGTGGCCTCGTTTTACACGCTTCGTCCAGGCTGACTCCATGCCTCCCATTCTCCTTCTCCCGGCTCTTCCTTTGGGCTTTCAGGACCAGCGTGGGCCGCACCCAGAGGGTATGGGGGGACCCCACTGGTAGGTCCTGGCTCTGTGAGCCCCTTAGGTGACCACCCTGGGATGCTGAGGGAGCAGAGCCGCTCAGAGATGCTGTGTCTGGGCATGGGGTGGGGTGACCGGGGTCAGACGTGGGTGCTGCTGAGCATCTCTGCGCTCTCTGGGGCGTGGCTTCAGGCCCCGGAAGGGTCCTGTCCTGGGAGGGAGCAGCTCGAGCCTCATCATGTTTCTCCTTGGCCAGAGGGAGGCTTTTCATTTCGAACGGCTGCATCTCAGCCTCCTCCTTGAGGGCCGCTTTGTGTATGACCGGGAACTGGCCCGGCGCTCCGAGGGGCTTAGCCGAAACTCGCCTCCGCCGGTGGGCGCATCCGGTAGCTGCAGAAAGTAAATGATGCAGATTAGGAAGTTGCCAGCAGCTCAAGATTAAGCCGAGAGGTGGGATACCAGATTCCCTTGCGGTTCTGATATTTTTTTCCCGAAGGTGTTTACCAAAATATCACACCTGTGCAAAGCAAGGCCATTCGTTCCCGGAAATACAAACTGGGAAAGGTATAAGCTTCCCTGGGAAGGAATGCAGAGCCCAGGCTGGTTCGACCAAGGAGCACTGTCTTTTTTTTTTTTAATTTATTTTATTTTATTTATCTATCACAGAGAGGAAGGGAAAGGGAAAGAAAGCCAGAAACATCGATGAGAGAGAGACATCGATCAGCGGCCTCCTGCACGCCCTCCACTGGGGATGTGCCCGCAACCAAGGTACATGCCCTTGACCGGAATCGAACCTGGGACCTTTCAGTCCCCAGGCCGATGCTCTATCCACTGAGCCAAACCGGTGCCGGCAAGGAGCGCCGTCTTGATTGTATCACATTCCTGCTGTTTCCTCCCCGGGTCCCCTCGTGGCCGGGGTTCGGCCGGGCTGTCACCATGGAGCGCACCTCCCCGCTCACAGAGAATGCACCATCGCCCATCTCCCCAGAATCCCTCCCCGGGGCGAGGTGGACAGGGCGGGGCGTCATGCCCATTTGGTGGGTGAGGACACTGAGGCTGGCGTCAGTGACTGGGGGGCTGCGTGCTTCATTCTATACGGGTGCGTTAGATCGGCTGGAGGCGGGGGGCGGTTCTGGGGGTCATCATTTTTGTCTCTGCCCAGGCTTCCTGGTTACTGAGGAGGAAGGGGCGGGTTTCTTCCAGCTCCTGGGTGGTTCCTCCCTCCCCTTCCTTCTCACTTGACCTGCCTGTGTTCTGAGCTCCCATCAGAGGGTGACTGTGCCCTTCCCACCTGCTCTGTACCCCGATCTGGGAAGGGAAGATGCACCAGCAAAAGGAATCCATGCTTCATGGACGGGGAAAAGCCAGCGGTGGGCCGGGCATGGCTCGGCGAGTGATCTGGCTGGAGAAAGACCGCTGTGAGGGGCACCAGGCTGAGCCATCTGCGCGTCTCTTGCAGCCCCCACAAACCCTAAGAATGCTGCAAGCGCTCGGAGCTGTAGCTGAGCCCCGGCCGGAGGCTCCGGCGTCCTGGGCTCCGTGGCACACACCAGGTGTCACGATGGCTGTTGCTCGGTGGGGGCTGAACTCACGGCTGCCCTCCTCCGAGCTGCACGCCAGGCCGCCCTCTTGCTGTTCACAGTTTCCCTGGAGGGACGCTGAGGTTTGGAGGTGCAAATGGCTCGTCCAGGGCCACATGCCAATAAGAAATGGTGGGGCCGAGACCGGTTTGGCTCAGTGGATAGAGCGTCGGCCTGCGGACTGAAGGGTCCCAGGTTCGATTCCGGTCGGGGGCGTGTACCTTGCTTGCGGGCACATCTCCAGTGCGGGGTGTGCAGGAGGCGGCTGATCGATGTCTCTCTCTCATCAATGTTTCTGGCTCTCTGTCCCTCTCCCTTCCTCTCTGTAAAAAAATCAATAAAATATATATATATAAGAGAAATGGTGGGGACGGGCCCAAGGCCACCCCGAGGTTCCCGGATCTCAGAGGTTCCAGGAAGAAGAGTTTCACCTGCGTGTTTCCTTTTAAAAGGAAAGTGCAAGGTCACCTGCCCGCCGGGACCCCTGGGTTTCACCCACCTCTCCGTCCCCCCCCCGGGGGTGCTATTCAAACTATTCAGGCTGGAGTAACCGGGGCGGTGGCGCCAGGCGGGGAGCCTCCGGGCTGTGAGGCCGGCCCCTGCACTTTGTGCAGTTTGTGCAGGTCTGGGGTCGGGGATGGGGCATGGGGCCGGGGCCCCGCCCAGATAAGTGGGATAAGTGTCCTCCTCTGGGGGAAGCAGCCCCTTATCGGCTGTTGTGAAAACACCTAGTCCCTCTGGGCTCATATTTCTGCGGCCACCCTCAGGCCCCGGCAGGCCAGAACCTTCCCCTGTCCGACTTCTCCTGTGGCCAGCTGCAGTGTGTGCTATTTTATACTCGTACTCTTTCCACCGATGTCTCCATTTAAAATAATGGTATTTAAAAAAAATAAATTATCAGCCGAGACCGGTTTGGCTCGGTGGATAGAGCGTCGGCCCTGTGCACTGAAAGGTCCCGGGTTCGATTCCGGTCCGGGGCGTGTATCCTGGTTTCGGGCACATTTCCACTGTGGGGGATGTGCAGGAAGTGGCTGATCAATGTCTCTCTCATCGATGCTTCTAACTCTCTGTCCCTCTCACTTCCTCTCTGTAAAAAGTCAATAAAATATATTTAAAATAAAATAAAATAAAATATCAAACTCTAGGTGGAGTAAGTCCAAATCCCGCCTCTACGTTGGCATCTGGGAAATGGATTTAGAATCGTTTTCTGGGGAGTGTGGGTGGGGTGAGGGGCCCTCAAACCCCTGCCACCTGCCCCCAGACCCCAGCTCTGCCCCTGGCTGGCTGTGTGGCAAGGAAGGCTTTTACCCAGTGCCTTGGTCTGCTCTGGCTGCCACGGCAGGTCACCACGGACTGAGGGCTTGCATAGCCCCCGTTTATCATCGTGGCGTTCGGGGGTGGCCCTTGAGGGGATCAGAGCAAAGCTGGGGAGCCCGCCTTGAGCTGGCATGACCTGAGATCTTACTGTGGCGATCGTGCTGGGGAACAGAGCCTGATCTGAGCCTTTTCTGCCAGCTGCGACCCGCCTTCCAGCTCTTCTTTTATCCTGACCGCAGTCTCTCTCCTGAGATTCTGAAGGAAGAGGCAGTGCCATGGTGGGGCTTTGGGCCGGAGGGCCGGGAGATGTCCCTCGTGGCCTTCCCCACCCACCCAGTGGCCCCGTGGCGTGAGGCGTGTGCCCCGGGAAGAAGGTACGGCGGCCTGCCTGTCACAGAGAGGGTTCAGTAGGGGGTGTCTCAGGCGCTCTTGACGTCATGATTTCAGGCATCGCATCTCAGCCCCTGGCTCAGTTCTGGCGGCTTTCTCTGGAGCAGCGGTTTCTCAACCTGTGGGTTGCGACCCCTTTGGGGGTCGAATGACCCTTTCACAGGGGTCACCTAAGACCATGGAAAATGCAGATATTTACATCACGATGCATAACAGCAGCAACATTTCATGGTGGGGGTCACCACCTCATGAGGAACTGTATGCAAGGGTCGCGGCCTTAGGAAGGTTGAGAACCACTGGTCTGGAGGCTTCAGCTGGCCTCCGGAGTGATGCGTGTTCAGTTTTCATGCAAATCCATTAAGCAGGGCTTTATCGGGTAGAGTCATCGGGAAGGTCTTCCTGAATGAAATGAGGGCCAGGAAGCAGCTGAAGGGACAGGCGACGGGTCTAGCAGAGCTTCTCAGCCTGGGCCCTGTCGCTGTCTTGGACCAGGTAGCTCACTTTGGAGGGGAAAGGAGGTAATCCTGTGCATAGTAGGGTGTTTCCCAGCATCCCTGTCCTCTGCCAACGAGCTGCCTGTAGCAGGTCTCCCCTAACCTCATTCATTGACGATGGCTAGCTGTTGGCAGAATCGCCCTCAGCGGAGACCCACTGCTCCGGAGTTAGCCCTCCGGTGTCTCCCCAGCCGGTAGCACCGGTGTCGTGGCTTCTCTAGAGTCCGAGCTCCGACCAGTTATTCCCAGCGCATAGGAGGAGCAACCTCCTGGGTCCTGGCTGTGTGACCTCGTGCATATTACCGTATTTTCCGGTGTATAAGACAACCCCCAACTTTTCCAGTTCACATAGTGAGTTTGGGATGCACTCGCCCTCTAAGATGACACCCGGCGTATAAGACGACCTCCGACGTTTGAGAAGGTTTTCCCGGGTTAAAAAGTCGTCTTGCCCAAACCGGTTTGGCTCAGTGGATAGAACATCAGCCTGCAGACTGGAGGGTCCAGGGTTTGATTCCCGGTCGGGAGCATGTATCCTGCTTGCGGGCACGTCCCCAGTGGGGTGTGTGTGTAGGAGGCGGCTGATCGATGTCTCTCTCTCATCGATGTTTCCGACTCTCTATCCCCCTCTCTTCCTCTCTGTAAGAAATCAATAAAATATATTAAAAAAAAAAAAAGTCGTCTTAGATGCCGGAAAACGCGGTACTCAGCATTCCGGAGCCACTTTCTCCTCCTGGAGGAGAGAGAACCGGCCCATGCCCTTCGGGACGCGGGTGCGATGGGAGATAAGATGGCCACGTGCCTCGCATTCCGAGGGCTCTGCGTCAGAAGGCGGTGCCGGCGGCCGGGAGGAAGGCCTGTTTCCCTCCTGTGCCGGGTCCCTTGGACCGTTTTGATGTTTAATTACAGAGGAGGCGGCGGACGTCACCGGGGTCTCAGCCACCGAGCGGGGGTGGCTCAGAGGCCGCGCAGGCCCCGCGGCGGGAAGAAGGATGGGCTGGGTTTCTGCTTCTACCACTGGCCAGCTAGCTGGGCCTCTGCTTGGGTTTCCTGGCCTCGGTTTCTCTGTCTGTGAAATGGGGGCAGTGAGGATGGAGCTCAGGGGGTATGGTGGCACTCCGATGAAAACCTGGGTGGAAGCCACTCTGGGTTATTCTTGTCTGGAGGTGTCCCTCTCAGCGCTGTTGTCCGGTTCTCTAGGGCGGCGGTTCTCAACCTGTGGGTCGTGACCCCGTTGGGGTTCGGGCGACCCTTTCACAGGGGTCGCCTAAGACCATCGGAAAATGCAGATATTTATATCGCGATGCATCACAGCAGCAACATTTCATGGTTGGGGGTCACCACCACATGAGGAACTGTCTGCAAGGGTCTCGGCCTGAGGAAGGTTGAGAACCGCAGCTCTAGGGGATGCTGGATGCTGACCTTCACCAGCCCGGGGTGCTCATTGGGGAGATTTTTGGGGGAACTGGATGCAGTTGTGTGTGGGACTTTCCTCTTTTTTCCTTTGGCTCCCCAGGTCCCCCAAGCTGCTGGAGCCACATCCCCATGGCCAGGTTCACACCTGTCCCTTCCTTAACCTCCGGTCATGGCGGGCTCTCTCTGCCACCAGTGGTCCCGTGTTTCCTCCGAGGAGTTTCATTCTGGGGCATCCGGCATTTGGGGGAAGGAGGGACCCCACGTGGAGACAAAGGCACCACCCTTGTCCCTGCCGCCGAGGCCGGCGGAGCCGCTGGCAGCGGGAAGCGGAGCCAGATGGCCGGCGGGATGCCTGGCTGGTAACCCGCCGGCCCTGCCCCTTTGAAGCGGCTTGGAGACCGATTGGGTAACTCGATTTGGAAAGCGGTGTCGATGGCGCTGTGGGCGCAGGCTGCTCGTTAGCCGCCTCCTGGGCCCGGCAAATGGGGTTAAGTGGGATGAAATCGGCCTCCCCCCTCCCCAGCCCCTGGCGGAGGTCCAGGCCCCGGGAACAGGAGCCTCTCCGGGGCCCGGGCCTCACGCGTGAGAAGCTTTCCGGGGCGTCTGGCACCGTTCTCCGCTGCGGGTTCCGCTTTCCCCGGAGGGCAGAGCCGCAGCTGATCAAAGGCACAGCCGAACCCTGAGTGGACTCCTGAGCACCTGGCGGGGAGGCGGGTCTGAGAGAGGGAGCAGTGGATGGGCATGAGCATTTTTTCCCCAGGGTCCATGATCTGTCTTCCCCTGGTGAGAAGGATTGAGCGTGATCCCTTTTCTTCCCTCCCCCTCTTTCTCCCTCCTTCCTTTTCTTCATTCCTTCCTCCCTCCCTCCCTCCCTCCCTTCCTCCTCTTTCATTAATTTCCATCCTTTTTAAAAATACAGTGGTACCTCGAGATATGAGTGCCCTGACATACGAGATTTTTGAGGTATGAGCCGCTGAGCGAGCTATTTTTGTTTTGAAATACGAGCAACAGTTGAGATAGGAGTCATCTCTGAGGATCGGCCGGCTGCACACGACCCACCAGTTTACCGAGACTGGAGCGTCTCATAGTTTCCCACGCCTCAAGGTGACGGAACGAATTAAACTCGTATCTCCAGGTACCAATATATATATTGCCAAGACCGGTTTGGCTCAGTGGATAGAGAGTCGGCTTGCGGACTGAAAGGTCCCGGGTTCGATTCCGGTCGGGGGCATGTGCCTTGCTTGCGGGCACATCTCCAGTGTGGGGTGTGCAGGAGGCGGCTGATCGATGTCTCTCCCTCATCGATGTTTCTGACTTTCTATCCCTCTCCCTTCCTCTCTGTGAAAAATCAATAAAATATATTAAAAAAAAAAAGTGCCCCAGGGCGGGGCTGGCACCGCAGGCAGGGGCACCGGGAGGGCACAGGATGAAGTGCGCACGGGAGCCGAGTGCCAACTGCGGGGAGGGGAGAGGAGAGGAGAAGGTGTGAAGCTGGAGACCAGTGCCAGCCACGGGTCGTCAGAACCCACGCTCCTCGCTGGGTTGGGGGGACCCCACACAGCCCCCCTCCCCGGGGGACATGCCCCCCACCCGCCTCTCGCAGACTGGGAAACACATCCCGGATCGGGCCCCAGGCCTCCCTGCCTCGCTCCCCGCTCCGCTCCTCTGGAAAAACAAACACGGCGTCTCTTTCATGTTGTGCTAGGAAGTATATTCTTTAAAAATTAATTTCCTCTCGAGATGCCGAGCCGGGAACAGATCGTAGATCAAGCAGCCGCCGGGGGGCTCGGTGGCCCGGGCCCGCGCGGGGAGGCTGCCCCACCTCTGGCACCAGGGGGGCCCGCAGTCCCACGGCCTCAGCAGAGAAGGCGCAGCCGGCGAACCTGCCGGGGAAGCTCATAAACCCGCTGAGGTCACGTCTGTGGCGGCCCTGGGAGCCGGGAGCTCGGCCTCGGGTGCTGACTCGGCAGAAACGTCCCCGGTCTGCAAAGCCCGTCCCTCCGCCCATCCCCATGCTGGTCCTCACGCTTCCGTGCGATGCTCCTTTGCATCCTGAAGACCCGCCGATGTTCCTTACCCCGAGTTCCCAAGAGGAACTGGTGGATTTGGGGGGTGCTTATTGGCCATTTTTTTTTAAAAAAAATATATTTTATTGATTTTTTCACTGAGAGGAAGGGAGAGGGACAGAAAACTAGAAACATCGATGAGAGAGAGACATCGATCAGCCGCCTCCTGCACATACCACACTGGAGATGTGCCCTCAAGCAAGGTACATGCCCCCGACCAGAATCGAACCTGGGACCTTTCAGTCCGCAAGCCGGCGCTCTATCCACTGAGCCAAACTGGTCTTTACTGAGCCGCTTTTATCAATGGACGCACTGAAGCCTTACAGCCAGGGGTGAGGCCAAGTGCACGCAGGTCTGTCTGTCCCTGTTGTCTGTGGAGGCATCGGAGGCGCTGATTGGCGAGGTCAGCAAGGTCGTGTGGCCTCGAGCAGCAAGCAGGGTGCTCCCAGGTGGTGTTTTCACCTCGTCGTGCACCTCGGGTTGTGCAGCCGATGCCACTGTGGTCCCCGGAGCTGCACACGGCCAGGCAGGTCCCAGGCGGTGTGTGGGGACGGCGGGGTGTATGGGGTGTACTTCCCGGGTGACCTGCCGCTCCTTGTTCCATCGGGCAGGGTCCCAGGGCTGGGACAGCGGTGCCGTCTGTCGGGTGCCCACCTTCACAGACCTTGACCCCCATTTCCGATTCCCTGGCAGCAGGGGCCTGGCTGGGTGACCCCAGCTGCATGCACCTCGCAGGGTGGGGCGGCTGGCGCTGAGCTGAGGGATTTGGGCGAGGAATCCCCCAGGAGCAAAGAGGGCTGGACTTAAGGGTGGGGAGCTTGTAATTCATTCATTGAAATAACAGGATTATCATATTTTCCAGCGTATAAGACGACCCCCAACGTTTCCAGGTAAAATATAGAGTTTGGGATATACTCGCCCTATAAGATGACACCCAGTATATAAGACGACCCTTGACTTTTGAGAAGATTTCCCTGGGTTAAAAAAGTCATCTTATACACCGGAAAATACGGTACTTAGCACCTACAGTCCCCGCCTGAGCAAGCTTTCTGTTTCCCTTTTCTTCACTCCTATCCTGGCGGGGAGAGACAGGGCAGGTTTTTGTAGACCAGATGAGGAGCTGGATGCCTCATGAGGGAAAGTCACGTGCCAAGGTCCCCCGGGGAGAGACAGGACTGGGCTGAGGACTGAGGATCCCGAGTCCAGAGTTCAAGTGTACCTGGACCTCTGAGGTCTCCAACCAGGAATCGGGCCTTCCACTGCTCAGTGACTCCAGGGGCGACCTGGCACCTTCTGGTTGAAGCACTGTGCCCAGCGGCTGCAGGCCCGGGTCTGAGCAGGGGGTGGGCGTCCACGTGGCCTCCTGGGAGGGTCGCACCGTCACGGCAGGGACACCGAGGGCTCAGGAGGTGGTCCGTGCTCCCAACGCGGGAAAGCTGTGCCCTGAGGCCGGAGCCCAGCAGCGGCCCGGGCCTGCACCTCCGCTGAGGCCTGAGTCCTCAGTGGGGCGGTGGGTGGGCACTGCTAGGGCTCTCAGGGAGGAAGTGGGGGTGGGGGTGGGATGTAGGATGTCTCCTGAGTGATCAGCAATTGGAGTGCATTTGACGTCAGTCCTCTGATGGCTTCCTGCCTATGTTTGCATGCTACTCCCGCCTTCACTGAGCATTTATTAAGTGACTGCTGTTTTCCAAGCGTGGCTGGATGCTGGGGAGGTGGAGGGGAAGAGGTGCAGACCCTTCGGTGCTGATTGGGGGGGCTACGGACATTCTCCATGAAAGGCGCTCGCGATGAAGTTCAGGGTGGCTGGGAAAAGGCTGCCGGGGTCAGGGCCGAGGTCAGCTGTCCCCTCAGGAGCCTGCGCTCCTTGGCCAGGCTGCAGCCTCTTTTCTCTGCCGCCCCCCGGGGTCAGCACATGCAAGAGGCCCGCACAGGTTCCTGCGGGCTGCACTCCATGCCGGGAGCCGGGGGTTGGCAGATTGGCATGCGCTCAGCCGTCGCTAGCACTTGTCTTCTTGGGGTGTGTCAGCCCCCATTCTGGTTTCCCCCATATTCAGGAAGCAGGGTTGTCCTGAACATGGAGAGCTTTTTTTGTTTGTTTGTTTGTTTTGTCTTCTGCAGCAAACTCAGGAAAACAGAATTCCTGAGAACATCCCTGCTTTCTGTCTGCTGGGCATTCCTGCCTTCTGTGGCTGAGCGCAGGCAGAAATGATACCAATTCGGCTTGTCCAAGTCCAGCCCCTGAGATGATGGTGATGATGATGATGATGATGATGATGATGATGGTGATTGCATTTTCCAAGCTGGAGGGCTCTTTTTTTAAAAAAATATATTTTATTGATTTTTCACAGAGAGGAAGTGAGAGGGATAGAAAGTCAGAAACATGGATGAGAGAGAGACATCGATCAGCCTCCTCCTGCACGCCCCACAGTGGAGATGTGCCCGCAAGCAAGGTACATGCCCCCAACCGGAATCGAACCCGGGACTTTGCAGTCTGCAGTCCGACGCTCTATCCACTGAGCCAAACCGGTCTCGGCAGCTGGAGGGCTCTTGAGCCTGCCCCCTTCCTTGTGCAGAGGGGAAGAGGGGGAAACTGAGGCCCAGAGAGGCGGGTGGTTGGTCGCAGGCCGCACAGCTGGCAGGGGGAGGGGGTGTGTGTGGGGGAGCGGCCTGCAGCAGGAGCCAGGAGCAGGCCTGGGGCGGGCGCTCCCTGCCTCGCGCCTCCTGGAGGCCTGCAGATAGGAGACACCCTTCCTGGAAAAGACAACAGCGGAGGGAGGGGCCTTGCCGATAAGGCGGGGCGGGTGGGTGCGCCTGGCAGCCCGGAATAAAGGGGTTCGAGAGGAGTTAGGAACGGGCCTTCCAGGAGGGAGGTGGGTGCTGCCGATAAGGACGCTTTGAACGTTCGGTTGCCGGGAGATAGGATCTCTGCGGCGGGGCCTGTCTCTTATGCGCCGAGCGGAGGGATGCGCCCTGATAGGGAAATCAGCCAGCGCTGAAGATAGGGGGGCCGGTTATCGCCGGGGGGCCTCCGAGGGGCCGAGGACTTCCTTCCTGTCCGCCCTGGCTCTGGAGCCCATCTCCCCTGGGCAGAGGCAGAAACTGAGGCCCCGATAACCCTTTCCTGCGTGGCTTCCTTCTCTGAAATCCCGGCGGGACCGTCCTGGTTTCGGCCTGCCAGGATCTTTCCGAAAGCAGGATGCAGCCTCCTTCTGCCGCCGTGGAACTGAGCGTGCCCGGCCAGCCAGACGCGGGCTGTGTGGCGGGAGTGAGAAATAAGCAGCACACGCTCTTTTCTCTCCGGGAACGTGGGGTCTCCCGGGACAGGAGACTGAGAGGAGAATGGGGCGATCCCCTTGGCGGAGAGTCCGAGCACTGTGTGTGTGTGGGGGGACACAGGGTGCCATCAGGACACAGAGACCACCCCGCAGGGTGGACTGGAGGTGGTTCGGGGAGGAGAGGCGAGCAGGGATGTTCTTGGTCAGAGGCAGGAGGGGAGCGGGACCAGGGAACCAGCGTGGTGATGTGCCCGCCGGCCTGCTGGCCCTGCAGCTCTGCGGCCCCTGCAGGCAGCCCCCCGCTCTGCCATCCCTGGCCCCTGGTGCCTGGCTCAGTGTCCTACCTCCTGAGACTTGGTCCGCGTTTGGCGAGTGAGTGAGTGCCGCTCTCTGCAGGATGGTGATGGCTGCAAAGCATTCAGATCCTGCTCTCCTCGCCCCTCCCTGCCTTCTGGGAGGGACAGTGTGGCAGCTGCGTTCCCCAGAACCCAGCCCCAGAGGGAATCGGAGACCTGGATAGGTTTTTTTTTTTTTTAAAATATATTTTATTGATTTTTTACAGAGAGGAAAGGAGAGGGATAGAAAGTCAGAAACATCGATGAGAGAGAGACATCGATCAGCCGCCTCCTGCACGGCCCACACTGGAGATGTGTCTGCAACCAAGTACATGCCCTTGACCAGAATTGAACCTGGGACCCTTCAGTCTGCAGGCTGACGCTCTATCGACTGAGCCAAACCGGTCTCGGCTGGATAGGTTTTTGTTTTTCTGCTAAGAAGGCAGCCCCCTTGCAAGCAGCACTTACAGCATTTTGAATGCCTGCGAGCGCCCTTCCTCTGAGTTCTGAATTCGTTTCAGACATCATCGATCACCAAATCCAGAGCGGCCAGGCGAGTGTCCCCGGGCCAGAGCCCCCGGAGGAGCAGGTGTGAGGAGCAGTGTGGGGAGGAGGAGCACAGGGGGCTGGGGGACAGGCAGGTGGGGTGAGGAAGGCAGGGCCAAGAAGGGGCACCTGTGCCAGGTCCTTGGGGGGGGGGCAGTGTCTTCTCGGAGCCCCCTTTTCCCAGTTAGCCTTCCCAGACTTGGGTTTGATTTCGGGTCAGGGCACATGCCCCGTTTGTGGGCTGGATCCCTAGTGTGGGGCATGCAGGAGGCAGCCAATCCATGATTCTCTCTCTCCCTTTCCCTCTCCCTTCCTCTCTGAAGTCAATAATATATGCAGCTTTAAAGAAAGTTGGGCCCTGACCGGTTTGGCTCAGTGGATAGAGCATCGGCCGGCCTGCGGACTGAAGGATCCCAGGTTCGATTCCAGTCAAGGTCATGTACCTTGATTGTGGGCACATCCCTGGTAGGGAGTGTGCAGGAGGCAGCTGATCGATGTTTCTAACTCTCTATCCCTCCCTTCCTCTCTGTAAAAAATTATAAAATATATTTTTTAAAAAATTTAATAAAAAGAAAGTTGCGGGAAGCAGGCACATTTGTCACCAAGGAAGAGGGCATCTTCCTGGCAAAGTCCGGGCGAGGCTGCGGACGACGAAGCTCTGCTCACCCCACGGCGGCCATCCTGGGCCCCCGGAGCCTGTCCTCTGTCCTCTGTCCTCTGTCCTGTCCCCCAATGCCTTAGGGGCGGCACTCACTCAGTCCGGGTCACGACCGAGTGCTTCCCCAGATGCCCGGGGCCCCATGTGAGCCGAGGGTCCAGGCCCCCGTCAGCCAGACCCTAGCAGCTGCCTCTCCATTGCGTCTGCTGCAGCTCTCTCCACGTTTTTGGGGGGTCCCAGGCGGTGGCCGCCATTGTGCCCGGCCCAGCCAGGCCAGGGGCCCGGGAGGACCCCACTGGTGGATGGACCGTGCCAACAGGGGCTTGCACAGGGGGGTCACCCTGGAGGTCCCCGTGGGAGCACTTCCGCAAACGGGTGAAGCCTGCTCTGGGTTTGAGCCCAGATGGGCAGGTGTTGCTCAAGGTGGGGGACCAGGCAGGGCAGCTGCAGCCGGATGCCAGGGTCACCGAGGCCCCCCGCCTCCCGGGTAACACCTCCACGAGGGACCGAGGAGGCCGCCGAGGGACTGGCGTGGCGTTTTGGAAGGGTCCCCCCGATGTTCCTGCAGAGTCAGGCCTGGGCAGCCAGCCAAAGGGGATGTCCCAATAAACAGAGTAATGGCAGTTCCGATTCCAGGGGTTTCTTTCATAGGCGCGCCGCGAGGGTAGCCTGCTCGGTTTGGGTCCAATTAGATCTCAGTGCGGAGAGGCCTGTGACACGCCGGCGGCTCCATGTCGCTGGCCGGGGCTTCCATACCGAGAAGAGCGAGCGTGTTGATCATAGCACTCCGGAGAGGGCCGCCTCAGCCCGTTTTGTTCTCAGTATTGCCGCCGCCGCACCGGGTCTGGCTCACCCGGGCGGTGGAGTCACTCCAGGGTCTGAAAAGGTGCCGAGAAAGTGGGGGGCAGGCCAGGTGGCCCTGACTCACCGGGGGCCACACCCCTGGTCGGTGGCAGAGTGGCCTTTGGGCCTCAAGTCTTAGGTCTCTAACCTGCGGAGTGTTTCTTTATCTGAGCCGTGAGCCCTCTCCCCCTGTGCAGGGGTTCCCCATCATACCTCCGGGAAGCTGGGTGTACGCTGGGCCATAGAAGGGTGGGGGGCAGATTCTGTCCCACTTCTCGGCGGCCAGGGACAGCCCTGGCACAGCATGGAGCTTCCTGCGGGGATGGGGTGTCCTGTAACCTGCCCAGGACGGACGATGCGGTCACCTCTGCCTATAGGTGGCTACTGAGACTGGGGATGGGGCGCCGGCACTTTAAGGTGAATTCATTTGCCTTTTCCACAGTGGAAATAGCCACCCCGGACTTGTGGCTGCCCCACTGGACAGCCCGGGTCTGGAGTCCTGGGGTCCCCTGCCTTTCTCGGCTTCTTATCTCTTTCAGGCTCCAGGCGGGGAGATCCTGCTGGTGGGAAACGAAGAGGGTCTTCTTTCTTTCTTTTTTTAAAAAAAAAACATATACAGTGGTACCCCGAGATACGAGTGCCCTAACATATGAGATTTTTGAGATACGATCCGTCGAGCGGGCGATTTTTGCTTTGAAATATGAGCAACAGTTGAGATAGGAGTAATTGCGCGGATCTGCCGGCTGCACACGACCCACCCGTTTACCGCGACTCGAGCGTCTCATAGTTTCCCACGCCTCAAGGTTACGGAATGAATTAAACTCGTATCTCGAGGTACCACTGTATTTTATTGATATTTTACAGAGAGGAAGGGAGAGAGAGAGAGTTAGAAACATCGATGAGAGAGAAACACCAATCAGCTGCCTCCCGCACATCTTCTACTGGGGATGTGCCCACAACCAAGGTCCATGCCCTTGACCGGAATCGAACCTGGGACCCTTCAGTCCGCAGGCCAACGCTCTATCCACTGAGCTAAACCGGTTTCGGCATTTTCTTTCTTTCTCTCCGGGACACACTCAGATCCCCTCCCTCCAGCTGGGGCCCCTGAGCCCAGGCAGCTCCCCCTCCAGAAGCACACCCCCCCAACTCCTGCTCTGAAGGGCTCCGTGGAGGCAGGACCCACAGCTCCTTGGGGCGTGAGAGTTTCCGTGGCTCCTGGGACCGGAGGCTGCCTGGGCCGCGTGCTTTTGCAGGAGTGGGTGTCCGGCCACTGTGACAAAGGGAGAGGTCAGGAGGAGGGCGGGGCCTCTCCGTGCAGAGCAAATCGGACTTGGGGCCTCTGGGGGAAGATCAGAAATGAACTGGGAGAAGGGGGATCAGCTGCAGGAGGGAGGGGGGCGGGACTAGGAGAAGGAGGAGAGGGAGAAGAAGACGCTGGGATCAGTGCCATGAGGCTGGGTATTGGCCTGCTTCCCGCTTACCCATCCC
>PVJN01041723.1:0-18612 GCA_004026805.1 Lasiurus borealis | reverse complement strand
TTTCAGCGACAGAAACGTACAGCCCCCCCCACCCCACCCCTGTTCCCTGCCTGTTACTCCCCTTCCCTGATTGCAATCTGCTCATTGATGTGCAGCCTCCTCATGAATAAGCATGAACAGAAACTTAAAGCTCCTTCTTATTCAAAATTCTGGCATTAAATTTAGTTTGCTACAGCGTGCATATGTACCGCTATGCCTGCGCATCAGAGTTTGTACTGCAGAGTTTGTAATGGAAAGGGAAAGGTATATTCCTTTCCCTCTCTAGAACTGTTGCTTTGGCACATCTAAGATTTCTCTGTGTTTATTTATTACCGTTGAGAGACGAAACCAAAGAGCTTACTCGCAGCCTTCCTTGGTAAACACAAAACGAGGCATGTGGCCTGCCGGCTGTGAGTTTGACATGCTTGCACTAGAGTGTATCAAAGAGCCAGTGTAGAATGAATATTTATTTCATTCCATTTCTTACGGTATTTGCTCAAGGAATGTTGCTTTTTTCCTTTACTCAGAAATAGGCATTTTATAAATTTGATATGCCCTTTTCTTTCCTCCTTCGCTTTTGCTTGTTAGAGTTGATGAGGTGTATTTTCAGTTAATGAAGGAAAAAAGAACATTTATAGCTAGATCCTCCTGTTTTTCAATCTTTCAACTGAATCATAAACTTGCATTTTTTTTTCTATACTGATCTTGTCAATTATTTGACTGAAGATAGATGACTTTTCTAGGGTCTGTTTCATTTTCTCATGGCAGGTAGTCTTAGAGAAGATGCACTCTTTTATTATTTTATAAGTCAGTTTTGTATTCATTCATTCATTCCCAAGTAATAGTTTGACAAGTGTGTATTATATTTCAGAACTAGATCTCAGTCTGATACAGTGGAGAACAAAATAGGCACCAATTCTAAGCCTCACAGAGCTTGCAGCTCAGTGACAGAGCAGCTCCTAAAACCCTAACAGCTGTGGTCTGTATACCTCCAATGAATGGGTGCTTTTCTCATGGATTATATCAGAGATGGTACCTACTAGAGGCAGGCAAGGTTAGAGCCTTAGTATGTGCAGACCACCAGTTAAATAAATAAATGACAATCATTCAGTCATTCCAAAAATATCACTGAGTATTTACTATGTCCTTCTCTCTAGACTTGGAATAACTCAATAAAAGACATAAACAAATTTCATGACGTTCAGAATCTAAAGGGATGTCTTGGGCAATTAAAAAGCCTTAAAAAGAAAATGATGTTTTATATTAGAAGGGATTTTACAAAAAAAAAAAAAAAAGAACAGGATGAGAGTAATATTGCAATGCTAAGATTGGTATATTAAGTTTTTTACCAATTGGCCCAGTCCACCTTACCAGCCTTTTATTTGCCTCACTCCTGTTGAATAACCTTTTACTTTCAGGTACCAAATTACTATCATTCCCTACATTTTCTATCCATTCCCCACTTCCACATCTCTGCTTTGGTGATCTCTCTGACTGGAAAGCCCTCCTCCACCTTTCCTACCTAGAGCACGTCTGCTGTCCTGAAGAAAATCTCCCTCATTCTACAATACTAAATCCTTCCCCAAGAAACTTCCTTGTTTCTCTCCCAAGCAGAATCAATTTGCCCCCTCTTTTCTGACGATAATCTCACATTGTATTGTATTCTGGCTCTAATTATTTCTGGTGAACTTCTGTTTATATTTCTTTCTGTCTCTTCAATTATAAGTTGACAACTATTTATTCAAATTAGAGAGTCTGCCTTCCTGTGCTCTGCATTTCTAATGCCTAACATTATGTCTAGCATATTAGGTTTTAGTAAATTTGTGTTGCATAGAAACAGTAGGTTTAATGAAGAGATGTAAATTTAACCTTAATTTAAAAAGCCAAAGAAGTGGGATACACCTTCAGATATTTCTGAACGTAAGACTAGAGTAAGTATTTTGTAAAAAAAAAAATAATAATAATTAAAAAAATAATAATACCCAAGATATGGCCTCGTACAGACTTTTTGCTAACAGTGATTTTCATTTATGGTTCTCTAGGCTTGTATCTATTATAACTAAATACAATATATTTTACTGATGTTGTGACAGGGTTGTCAAGAGTAAAGTCAGGGCTTTATGTAAATAGTTTCACAAGAAATAAAATAGATTTTTCTTGAGGCCTTTAGTTCTGGCATGGGAATATCAATTGCTATTTGTCCAGTAAGGTAATTATGATCCATTTATTCACTGATCAAACAAGGTATAAGAAAGAAGCAAAAGCACACAAATGTCCCAAAGTTTCCTTCACAGACTCTGTTTCTATAGTAGGAGAAAGTCTGTGCTTAATTTATTCCTACTTGGAAATGGGGAGTGAGAGACCCATGAAGTAGCATTAATTGGAGGTGGGAAATAGGTTCTCCTATGAAGTAACAGAGGTTGTGAGGTCTAGTGGAAACAAGAAACAGCGAGAAAGAAGCTTTCATATCACAATAAAGAAAGTGCTCATTTATCTTCTTATATCATCTATACTAATAAAAGCCTAGGTGGCCCTCACATGCAACATTGCACCAGATGGCCGCCACAAGATGGTCACACACACAGTCGAGGTGAGGCCTGGGGATTCTGTGGCTCCATGCAGTGTGGAGGAGGCCAGACCTGAAGGAGGAGATGGGTTGTGGCAGGGGAGGGAAGTTGTGGGGTAATCAGGCCAGCAGGGGAGCAGTTAGGTATCAATCAGGCCGGCAGGGGAGCAGTTAGGGGGTGATAGGCTGGCAGGCAGAAGTAGTTAGGGGCAATCAGGTAGGCAGGCAGGCAGGTGAATGGTTAGGAGCCATTGGTCCTGGATTATGAGAGGGATGTCCAACTGCTGGTTTAGGTGCGATCTTGATCAGGCCTAAATCAGCAGTTGGACATCCCCTGAGGGGTCCCAGATTGAAGAGGGTGCAGGCTGGGCCGAGGGACAACACCTCCCCCCCCAACCCCATGCCTTAATTTTGTGTACTGGCCACTAGTTTATAATAAGTCAGTATTTGATGTTCAGTGTTCTATGTACTATTTCAATTCTGATTTTAGAAATTTAATTCTATGGAGCTGAAACTGAATATCACATAATGAGAATAAAGCTATAATTTATATCTTGGGGACTATAATTTATACTTTGCCTACTTCCTAAAATGATGTACACCAGTGTTCTATAAAATGCCTATAACACAAATATCATGCTATCGGAGAGGATTTTGCCCACCCAATATTCACTGGTGTAGCTTATCCTAACATGCTCTCTGAGGGCTATCAGGCTGCAGGTGAAAGGTTACAGAGCTCATCCTTCAGTGATCTGTAGAGAGTGGAGGATATTCAAGGTGGTTACAGCTTATACACAGGATACATCCCCTGCTCTTGCCATCATTGAATTTTGCCTGAAGAGTCATAGTAACTAGCGGGTAAGATCAATTCTCAATCAATAAAATGCTCACTCTCTTTGTTTCCTAAAGTTGATGTGTTGTGTTTATTTGTATGTCTGTAATTTAAATGTAATTAAAGCAAGCACAAGATAAATATTTAAATTCAGCAAAAGCCTGTGAGTGTGAAGTCGGCAGACACTGCCCCTGTGAGCCGAGCTGCAGCTCTGCGCCATCCTTTGTATTCCTGAGCTTCACCTGCCTCTTTGATCACTCATGCTAGTGTGATCTTTATTTTATGCACATCATTCGCTTACTCCTGGGGAATGCATGCTTTCTTCTCCTTACAGCTGTTAGGAGTTTGAAGGAAAACTTTTCTGAGACTGTAATTTCATGTCCATATGTTCCATTTGTTGTTATGTTTAGGATAATCTCCCCTAAAGATCAGTGATTATTACCGAAGTTCCCTAGCCTCTTTTTATCCGTCCCCTGTGCTTTCCTCCTTCCCCTATCTTCCATCCTTTGTGGTTTTTCAGCCTTCCTCACTCCTCTCTACATGAAATCTCTCTTTTCATATCTTTACTTATTATCTCCAAACAGAAGCTCTTATTTATCTCAGTATGCAATTTATAAGTCCACAAGGCTTAAAGTAACATAAACGTATGTTCATATTGATCATATCTTCCCCCAATTTTATATTTGGTGGCTTCCCAATGAAGAGGATGCCCTTATAAAAATAAAGTGTGTGGTCAGAAGGAGTAGATCCAACTAGAATTCATTTTATTAGTTGCCTAAGAAAGAATATATTGAACAGACTTGAAGACATACAAGAATTTGCTTGTCACACCATTCATATGGTTTTATTTATGGCAGGAAGCATGATTATGGGTTTAGGAACCAGAGTCCTTGGCAAAATTCTATTTTGTTAGTTACACAATGAGAAATTAAGAAAATTATTAAACTTTACTCAGCCTTAATGTTCTTCAGCATTTAAAATAGATAAAAATCTATCTCCCAGATTTTTAGACATATTAAGAAATGTAACTTCAGAGCTTTAAACACCTAAAAGTGACTGAGAGAAAAAATAGACTTTTAGATTCCTTTTCCTTTTTTTTCTTACAACCCTGATTCTTTGGTATTATTATACTCAACAGAATTCACTGATCTATCATATATATATATATATATATATATATATATATATATATATATTAATATTCATTCTTACCTACAAATAAGTTTTACTGTGCATATTGTTCATGATTATGTTGAGGATGGAAAGACCTCATAAGAATGAGTCTCTTGTCAATCCAGTTTAGGTAAAAAAATCCCTTAGTTATAGTGATTTAAATCCTTCTTTTAGAATGATTTAATTTAGAAGTGTATGTAAATAAATTTCAGAGAGTCAGGTGCTTTTGAACTAAAATTGAGATAGAAACAATTTGTTCACAAGTTTCTGGTGTATGTATCAATAATACCAGGCACCATTGGGTAGTGGGGATGCTGCTATGGGCAGGATGAAGACTCTGTCCTCTTAAAGCCCCTCTGGTTTTAGGAATCAGGACTGACCAGTATAGATCTACAGGGTGCCTGTCTAAGTCTGTAACAACCAGAAAGCTTTAATGCAGATTGAAGGGGAGCAAAATATACCATCCCCAAATATGCCTTTTTTAGCACATTGATTATTTGGAGATGCTTATTTTTTAAGAAACAGAAGACACAGGGGAAGCTCTGAAAATAGAGTAGAAGTTACCCTTTGGTAAGAGAAATTTGCATTTATAAACCTCCATTTGTCGGAGTATCAGTGTTGCTGGTGGAAATCATGTTCTTCCATGGGATCATGAGAGAAGCATTTCACGGACCCTCACATAGGACAGTCTGGTATTTGGAGTTTTTTGGTTTGTTTGTTTGTGTTTTTTTTTTGGAGGGGGGGTAGAAATAGAAAGCTGTCCCTCCTGGGTCTCCCATGTTTCATATTTGTTTATCCCGCCATGGAGAAAGTCCAGTTTTGTCTTCATTAAGGCCAAAACGAAGTCCAATGTCCAGAGTTTTTGTTTTATAACACTGGTTGTACTTAGACCTGTGGAGTCTGTGTGGTCAGCTGTGGGCCCACGTGGCTGCTAGATCTGCATGGTTGCTTGTGTTCCCAAGAGCTCTGCTTTGGTTTGTCTCAGGCTGGGGAAAGACCAGGAGATTTTTTCAAAATAACTAATAAACTTCCCAAGCTTTCAAGGGCTTGCAGTTGACCCGCCTCACAACCAATCTGTTATTTCCCAGGCTAGACTGGCAGGCCTCTATGTTCAAGCACCTTCTCATGTGGCATTTGACTTCTATTGTGCATGTGTCCATCCCCCCCACCCCCCCAGCCCACCGCCCGGTGCCACACACCTCCAAAACTCCCCTCCAATGATCTGGGAATGGTGGGACAATACTATGGTCCCCTGGAGTGGGTGAAACTGTAGCCTTCTGGTGAGGCAAATAGTCTCAGTGTCTGACTTAACTCTCTAGCCCATTAGACTCAGCAATGTCTGATTCTCTTTGCTTCTTCCTCCATCATTTTCTACAATACCAGGAATGGGAGGATGACTAAATCTCTAGAAACTCTTATCAATGGGGAAGTCAGAGATTTAAATCTGATAAAACCATGTCTTTTTTATTTTTTTATTTTTTTTACTGTATTTTTCTTTGATAACCTCTCATAACTGGCTCTCCCCCACACCTCAAACATCTTTTTTCTTTAGCTGATGCTTAAGGTGACAGCTTGGGCCATTACAGGAAGTTGCTGTTTCCTCTGGGTATTTCCCCTATATACAAGAGGTATATATGTTATTAAACTCCTCTTTGATTTTTCTCTTGTTAATCTGTCTTTTATTATGGAAGGTCCTTAACCAAGAACCTAGAAGGGTGCAGGGAAAAATATTTTTTCTCCCCCACAGAATTAAAAGCTAGAAGACACAGTACTAACAGTGGAAGAGATGAAACATAAGCTTCAAACACAAGCCCTGGTTAACATGCTTATTATGTGTTCACAGATTTGTATGTTTTTGGAAAATTACAAAAGGAAAATACTTCTAGCAAAATCAGTTAATTTCACTGTCCTTCCCACTCTAACTTAGTATATATCTCATCCTGCTTATATCAAGAGGCCTTGGGACAACAACAAGCAATTTTGGAATCAGCTAATGAAAAATTCCATGAAAAAATGTTTGTAGTTCCCATTTAGTAATATGTAATAAGTCTGCAGTCATATCTGGGTATAGATACATTTTTCTTAGTTGTGTTGGAGTGTAAATGGCTCTGGGAGTCTTCATACCCTTGACCTACACTCATTTGGCAAACTAATGTGAAGGTATGGGATCAAAAGTCTTACTAAAAAGTGAACATAGTCCATAGTGCTTAGCAATGGAAGTAAGTGGGTAACATAGTAGAGACACGGTTTGAGACACACATAACCAGACTTCCTTTTGAGAAAATGCATAAGCCATTTATGAAATAAACTTGATAGAAATATTTCCAAATTTGAAAATAATGCTAAAAGTTTGCTTAATGTAATCAAATCAAAGTTATAAAATTTAAGAAACATTTTATACAACCTATAATAAAATTATGTTTCAATTGACCATGTGAGAGAAAGAATGACCATTTGTCAACAAGGGAAGAGTCAGAAAGAGGAAGAAAAGGGTTAAGGAGTGTGGGTGATATGAGCAAGTGAAAGCAGCATCTTATGAAGTTATGCTCACACATTTTGCAGCGGGTGGTGCTATAAATTTGAAGTGAAAGGTTTCCATGACCACTGCTGCAGTAGTTGGCATTCGCATTATATACTGCTGGCATTTTAAGTTAAAATTACTGCCCTGTTCCATACTCTCACTGTTATTAAAAGGCTCTCCTACTTCATGATTTAGGGCTATTGTTCCCAAGTAATAGGTTTAGATGTTTCCACAGAGCAGTTTATACGTTTCCTCATCTTTTTCTTTAAATTTCCACCAGATTTGACTCTTGTATGAGTTTCTCAGTCTTTCTCAGAAGGAAACCCCAACATTGGGAATAGTGTTCATTTTTAAAAGCGTTGGTGGTATTAAATTACATTTAAAGTCATCTTTTCATCTTACGGCTGTCCCTGGGAATTCTTATATGGCAGGAGAAATTATATCATCTCCCTGTTACTCCCACACTCATATAATTTCTATAAGTGAAATTATGTTTCTATCTTTATCTGGAAATGGCTGTCTTGATATCTAATCAAATTGTTAGAATATGCTTGTCATAGTATGAGATAAATATAACCTACTAGGGGCCCAGGGTATGAAATTTATGCACTAGGGGTGGAGGGTCCCTCAGCCCAACCTGCCCCCTCTCACATCCTGGGAGCCCTCAGGCGATGTCCTACTGACTGTTTAGGCCCACTCCTCCCAGGGAGCGGGTCTAAGCCACAGTCTGGCCTCCCTTTGTGGGAGGTGACAGGGCTGATCAGGGGAAGCTTTCAGCCCCATCACCCCGCTGCTGTTGCCACTTCCAGTCACCACAGCCACCAAGGTGTTTTATCAACACGGACTCCAGTCCCTTCACCATGAAAAAATGAAAACTTTCTTTAGGCATTTTCAAGATGGGTCTTTCATAGGATATGACCTTTCTCTCTCTCTCTTTCTTTCTTTCTTTCTTTCTTTCTTTCTTTCTTTCTTTCTTTCTTTCTTTCTTTCTTTCTTTCTTTCTTTCTTTCTTTCTTTCTTTCTTTCTTTCTTTCTTTCTTTCTCCTCACCTGAGGATATGTTTCCATAAACTTTTAGAGAATGTGGAAGAGAAAGGGAAAGACAAAGAGAAATATCAAAGTGAGAGGGACACTTTGATTGGTTGCCTCCTGCATGAGCCCTGACCTGGGCGCCGGCTAGGGAGGAGCCTGCAACCTAGGTACATGCCCCTGATCAGAATTGAACCCAGACCCTGTGGTCAGCAGGCTAAGGCATTATCCAGAGTCAAACTGGCTAGGGCAGGATATGACATTTCTTAGCCCTCTAGCAGTGGATCTTCATTTTTTTTTCCAGAAGTGTGGTGGAAAACCCTAGATAACCTTTTTGGATTCTTATTATCCAAGTTACTAAGAATATTACCAATGGCATACAAGAAGCTTAGCCAATGAGCAGTCAGAAAAGATGTTTCCTCTGTAGTTCATACTGATTGCCAATAACCTCCAATCTCTGGCTCCACCCCTGTCCAGTCCTAAAGCCTCTGGCTGAAGCTTTAGGCCTGGGCAGGGGATTCCTAGCTCCCTCCAATTGCTAGCTCCACCCCTACCCCCTTGGCCCTGCTCAGGAGCCCTGTGGCTCAGGCCCTTCCCAGACTGCTCAGGGCCCATGCAGGGTCTACCTCAGAGTGACCTGGATGCCAGGATGTTCTTGGGACCCATGTGCTGGGCACCTCTGTATGCAAATTAACTGCCATCTTTGTTGGGTTAATTTGCACACTCACTCTGATTGGGTATGGGTGTAGCAGAGGTATAGTCAATTTACATGTTTGTCTATTATTAGGTAAGATGTAGATACATATTCTTTGTGGAGTATTAGTAATCCTATGGAGTACTTTAAAATATACATGTATTTTTTGTGTGTTTGTGGTGTGTGTGTGTAGTTATGTGTTCAGAGAATAATAGTACACATCATTTTGAAAAGGTCAGTGAGTTAAATTGAGAAATATAAATCCAACTATTTTTATTTCCAAATGGAAGGATCACATGTGTCTATTAATTTTCTAGTTGGTTGTTTTTTCCCCCTGTAGATATAGATAAAAATATATATTTGAAAAAAATTCATCATTGCCTGGCCATTGTTGCTCATTGGTTCAGCTTTAAATGATGAACCCCAAGAGGTCAAGGCTTGATTCCCAGTCAGGGCATATGCTTGGGTTGTGGGCTTAATCCCCAGTGTGGGGCATGCAGGAGTCAGCTGATCATTGATCCTATCTTATCACTGATGTTTCTATCTTGCTGTCTCTCCTTTCCTCTCTGACGTCAATAAAAATATATTTTTTGAAAATGTCATCATGAACACAAGAAATCTTAGATGCCTATCATCAAAAATTGTTTTTGAGAAAGAAGCTGAAGTTGGAGTGGTGGTTTGCATTATCAGGGCTACCCAAAGAGAGAGGTCTGCATTGTTCTGGGGATTGAAGACCAAAGGCAAATGAGTGGGCTGTGGGACTGCGGGTTGGAAGTGGTATTTCCTAGGTTGAGCAGTTAAACTATAGTCCAGAGCGAACAATGTCTTATTATTAATAGGAAGAGACTTCTCAGGAGCAGGTTGCCAGACACAAGAAACAAGACGCTTTCCAATATGGTTTAATCCCTATAACGCTAAGAAACCAGTTAATCACTGTTCACTGTAGGCATTTTTCCACTAATTTAAAACTCTGATCTGGAAAGAGGAACTGAAGTTATAAGCTATACCAATGACAGGTCATGTTTGAATCAATTACTGGGTTCACAGGGGAAAAGTTTTATTATCTTTTAAAATCTAGATATTGAGAAGTGGTATTCAAGTCTGTCAACATCAGTGTATATTAATAGAGTTTTTAAAGAAGGGCATTAGTAAACGTCTCTAAAGTCTCATTAATTTTCTCAAACACTAATTCCCTCAAAGTAGAAATTTATTTTAAAATGTCTATCCTGCCCGCCGGTGTGGCTTGGTGGTTGAGCATCGACCTGTGTACCAGGAAGTCGCGGTTGGATTTCTGGTCAGGGCACATGCCCCAGTTGTGGGCTCAGTCTTCAGTGCAGGCTGTACAGGAGACAGCTAATCAATGATTCCTCCCATCTCTCTCTGTCTCTATCTATCTCTCCCTTCTCTACCTCTCTGAAATCTATAAAAATATTTTTAACAATTTTTTAATGTTTTTCCTTGTCTTACTCCCTTTATTCTTGGTCTCTCTTTCTCTGTCTCTCGGTCTCTGTCCCTTTATAGAGCGTCACCACAGAAAGATGAAAACAGCCACCTTCTGTCCCAATTTGGGAGAACTTTCCCATTTCTCCCCACCACTGCCATAAGTACACCAGAACTTCCCTGGCATGGGGCAAACAGTTCAGGAAAATATCCATTCTCCACACTAAAGGAGTGGTTGGCTCTCTTTGTGATTCTATTATTCCATTCAATAGAGAATGATGTTTTTATCTTTTGGAAAGGATAGTGGTATGTCTTTTCATTCCACTACAAAGTGTGTGTGTGTGTGTGTGTGTGTGTGTGTGTGTGTGTGTGTGTGTGTGTGTGGTGAGATGGGGGGCGGGAGGGGGGAGAATCAATCTCTTAAAAATGTCTTATTAATTTACATGTTTTTCTATAATCCAATATTCAGAAAGACATTTTCTGCTTTACCTTAAAAATTCAGGACACCTGAATGTAAGTCTATCATATGTCAATCCTTTCGTCTCAAAGGTGGTCATAGATGCTGTGTTGTCTGCTAGGTTAAATGCAAACTACTCATCAAAGAATCCAGATGTACAAATTGTGCACAGATTCAGAAATCCAATAATTCCGAATGAGTGTGACAGAACAGAGAAAAACCAATTGAAGAAGATGCTATCCTGAATGTTCATTAGAACTCATTTACCCGGTGTCTCAATTCCTCCAGACTGTTTGGCTCACCTACTTTTTAATTTTTTATATGACTATATGTAAGGCTTTTTTGCTTACATATTGAGGAACTGTAACAAAGAAAATTTTGGAGGGGTATATATTTTCCTCTAATTTCTCTCTTTTAAAATAGTCTCGATGCCAAAACTGGTTTGGCTCAGTGGATAGAGCGTCGGCCTGTGGACTGAAAGGTCCCAGGTTTGATTTCGGTCAAGAGCACATACCTTGGTTGTGGGCACATCTCTGGTAGGGGGCGTGCAGGAGGTGGCTGATCTATGTTTCTCTTTCATGGATGTTTCTAACTCTCTGTCTCTCTCCTTTCCTCTCTGTAAAAAGTCAATAAAATATATTTAAATATATATATATATATATATATATATATATATATATATATATATATACATATATATATATAGTCTTGATAGTTTGAATTTGGCTTCTTACAGATGTCTCTTTTTTCATTCCAAGTTTGTGAACTAGGTAGTAGGTAATATAAAAAAAATTTAGTCAATAGAAGACATATTATAGCAAAAAAATTAATTTTAATCATCCTTGCTTTTTTTGAGTCCACCATCTTTTTCCCTGTAGAGACACCACTTGTAGTCCTGTGACATACTTCATTTTCTGCTTTCTTTGACTGTTGGCCTTTTTCTAACTCAAATCCATATCCATTTCTATCAAACATGTGAACTCTCTGTGCTGCATCAGCTTGTCTGAAGGCCGTTGCTTTGAAATATCCTCTAAGAAAACTTTCATTAACTACCTGCTTCTAAGGGAATCCTTGAAAGTTATGATGGTTCCAGAAATTTAAAATTCAGCCCATGTCCACATATTTTAAACTACATACTAGTGGATTGGCAAGCAAAATAGCATTCTCACACATACTACTAAAATTATAAGAATATTTTTCATTCTACATACATACTAAATATACCTCCTGGCATTTCTCCACCAACCTGTCATTTGCACAGAAAGCAGCCGACCTCATATTAACGCCTGAGAACCTTCTTTTAAATGAGACCCATAGTTATCATAATGGAGGAAAAAAAGGTGAAGAAATTGGAGAGACAGGAGAATGTAATAGAAAATTAAAAGGCATATCTGTTTTTACTTATCTCTCTTAAAAGAAAATGAATTACAGCAGCAATGAAAAGGGTTGCAGGGATGGCAGGTGCTGTGTAATTAAACCATAAACTCACATGATTTGGTATTATTGTGTGACTTCTGCTCAGCAGACTGCCTTTAGATAAAGCATTCGGAATTCTGTTTCAGAACAATCCTGAGTTAATAAGCTTTCTTATAAGGTAAATGAACAAGGACGGCCCAGAGGTTGTTTACCTATGTCATTCATATTCTGACTGACCATAAATATGGCAGTCTTTTTTTCAAGATAACACCGCTGAATCTTTTTTTTTCTGTTTCTGCTTACATTTAACAGTATTTTCAAATATCAAGTTTCTCCGGCTGAGGTCCTACCAATACTATTTGCAGGAGTAAAAGCAACCAACAAGTAAGTACAAAGCAACACTAAGCTTTGGGGGTGCCAAGATAGGAGAAGCAAAGGTAAAAAGATTGTATTACTTGTGTACCTTGAGGAAATCAAATTTTGAATGTGCTTTATTATCAACAAAATAGGGATATTTCATATAGCTCACAATATGTTTTATATAAGAAATGTTTATTGAGCCTTGAATCATTGTCAGGTATGATTCTAGTGTACTGGGCCTATAATGGTGAAAAGATTAAAAAAGAAAGATTTTCCCTCATGATAGAGTACATGTTAGAGGAAAACACAAGCAATACAATAAGCAAATGAATGTATAGCAAGGAGAATCACTATGAAGAAAAGTAAAGCAGCGGGGATGGGTGGAGAGTGCTATTTTGTGTAAGCTGATCAGAAAAATAGATCTCTCTCTGGAAGTGTAATGTGGATGGACACATGTGCAATTATATACACGGATTCCACCTTCCTATTGTTTGGCTAAAAAAAAGTAATAGGAGGTGTCTTAACTGTAATAGACTGCTGGGCCTGCTGTAATAGCTCAAAATATAGTCCCCCAAATCAGGGGATTTGTTGAGCTAGTTTTGTTTTCTGGCTTCCAGAACATTTAAGAGCCTCTATTAAAAAAATAGAATCACAATCCCTGACATTCTTTCCATTTATGCTTAAACAAACAAACAAACAAAAAAAAAACAATTACTATGAGAAGATGAAAATTATCTCTTCTTCCCTCATGCCAACTTGGCTAGGTGGCTAGTAAGTGACAGGCTATAGCAGCACATCAGGAAAGATGAGAGTGCTTGCCATATTAGAGATTTCTACCATGGATGTGAGTACAAGGAATTGAAGCCTGCCAGTCATTTACTCACCATTCATATTCTAGTAAAATCAGCTTAATATCTATGCTGCTTCTCAACATTTATTTATTTATTTTTTAAAATATATATTTTATTGATTTTCCGGAGAGAGAAAGGGAGAGATATAGAAACATTAAAGAGAGAGAAACATCCATCAGCTGCCTCCTGCACACCCCCTACTGGGGATGTGCCCTCAATCAAGGTACATGCCCTTGACCAGAATAGAACCTGGGACCTTTCAGTCCACAGGCTAATGCTCTATCCACAGCCAAACCGGTTCGGCTCAATATTTATTTTTAAAGAAACTAAAATTAGCCCTGCTGGTATGGCTCAGTGGTTGAACATTGGTCCATGAACCAGAAGGTCATCATTTGATTTCTGGTCAGGGCACATGCATAAGGTTTTAGGCTTGGTCCCCAGTGCAGGGTGTGCAGGTGGCAGCTGGTCAATGATTCTCTCTCATTGTTGATGTTTCTATCTCTCTCTTTCTCTCTCTACCTCTATGAAAGCAATACAGATATGTATTCTTAAAAAGCAAGACATTTGAACTATTTTATGATACTCAATAAATATTGATGAATGAATCAACAAAGGTCAGTTTTCATAGATGTTTTCCTGTGAAGTATGGAAAGTAGTGCCTTCAAGGTATTTTCAGAAAGCTGACTACAGCTGTCGATAGAAGATGCAATCCAAGCTTTTGATTTGTCAGAAAAGCTCAAGCGAGGCAACCAGTCAAGTGTGGCTGGTCACAACACATACTCTGGATATGACACCCCGCTGATTTCACAGTTCTGTGACCTAAGTGATTTCAGACAACCACCCAGGGGTTCACAGGCTCTTGTCCGTCATCTAGGACAAATGCAAGACACTTTATTTTCAATGCCCGAGTTCACATGACAGTGGAGAAACAAACACATTTGCCTTGATACACAGTATAATGTCATCCTTTATTCATTAAAAATCATTTTCCATCTCATGGCATTTGATGCATACTTTTTTTTTTTGCCATTTTCTCCTCACAAGAGAGGAAATTAATTTAGAAATATTTTCACTTATTTTGTTGGTGCTTCAGTTGCTGCACTTATATCTTTTTGCATTTAAATTATAATTTTAAAAATGAACCTTATAAAATGAACCGTGCCTTTAATAATTGTATTACAAGGCAATGTTCATGTTAACGTAGCAAATAAAATCATTCCACTTTTCATCCTGCTTTACTACAGCGAGTTTGGTTTTATTATTGACTTATTTGTTACCACAATGCCTACTAAGTATCTATTGGGTTAACAGGGAGATGCTCTCATCTTTCACAGACTGTTCCTAGATATGGTGTCTTGAGTTCTTTCCATGGGGTCCACTTTTTCCATGGACCTCTGCTCTCTTCAGTGCAACTGCCTCATGTGGGCCCTGGAAATGCATCGCCCTCCCCGGGAGGCCAGTTACCCTCTTTATTGCTTCCTTTCAAGTGTGGTCACAGACCTTTGCTTTAATTGCTAGCAGTAACAGCCCAAACCAGATGCTAAATTGTGATGAGAATGAACCGGAGGTTTAGAAGTGATCATGAGAAGTGTAACCCCAGAGTAATAGGAGTGATTTATAAATTTTACCTAAACCCACAAGTTCAGTCCCACTCTGGGGCCGGGGGGGAGGGTGGTGGGGCGGGAGAGACTGGTAAATTCAGAGCTGTTTCATCATGAGAAGTGTCAGCTTATTCCTTTTGCTTCATGGTGTTTTTGTTGTTGTTGCTGTTTTGTTTTGTTTTAATGGGCCTTAGCAATCTCAAGTCTTGAAAATATAAAATTTAAGAAATAGTATATTGTGATGTTTTCACTTACATTTTAAAATTTGGGGGTCAATTTAAGAATTTTAATATGCTAGGTTTATATTTATTTTTTATATAAATTTATTAATCTTTGTTTAATTCATTCTGATTTTTAGATGTTTTATAAATTATAATTATTATAATCTTTTTAATGTACATTCTAGCAAACTCCCTTGTACCCTTATCCCAGTAATTGGGTAATTATCAATAACTTGAATTTCCCAGGTGTTCCTCTTCCATGTCAGCCTCTGACTCTCTTTGACAGGGATCACTTATTATTGTGGTGCAGACTATTATTTGTCCATCTAAATTTACTCTCCCTCTTTTAGTAATAGATTTTAAGGTAGGCATTCAGACATCCAATTAGAAAGCATTATTCCCAATCTGGCTAGAATAGCCATCTGAGTAATTTTTTTCTTAGATATAAAGATATGAAGTGAAAGGATCCAATTTTAAGCATACAATTCATGCAATCTCCCTCATTACTGTGACAAAGAATATTTCCAGGGCATTACCTTGTGTCCTTTGCTAAGTAATCCCTCCCCAGGTCAAACACCTATTGATATGAATTATGTCAGGGTTTGCTTTTACTAGAATATGTATAATATGCATTCTAATTTGTGTCTGTTCTCTTTTACATAGTATTGGGGTTTATGTTTTGTTAAATCTCAACTGTGGATATTTTTTCCCTTGATTTTTTTTTTTTGAGAAATAGTAGGAAGGAAAGAAGGTGGTACAGAAAAAAAGAAACATTGATGTGAAAGAGACACATCCACTGGTTGCTTCCTACACATGTCCCGACCATGTGATTGAACCTGTGATATGAGTCTCCTTGACCAGGGGATGACCCCTCAACACTTCAGGGCAACACTCTAAACACTAGCCATTGCCACAGTGTTAGGTTTTTGAGATTCCTACATATTTCAGTTTTAGGATATAGTTTTTTAAGAAGTTATAGAATATTTTTCAAAGTGTACTATTTTCCTCTCCCATCAATAATGAGATAATTATGAGAGTTCTGATAATGCATCAGGGGTCAGCAAACTTTCTATAAAGGACTAGCTAGCAGATATCTCATAAATAATCATTGTGGGTACACATCTCTGTGGCAATTACTAAAATCACACTATTGGAGTATGAAAGCATCCACAAAAAATACATAAATGAATGAGCCTGGCTGTGTTCTGATACACTTTATTTATAAAAATAATGAGGCAGCAGACAGATTTGGCCCACCAGTTATATTTTGCCCCCCTTAACTCTGAATCATTCCCAGGACTTGTTGTCATCAATATTTTTATTTTAGTTATGAAGGTAAATGTTTTACTTGTGCTTCTCTGATGAGTAATGGATATTGAGAATAAAATCTATATGCTTACTGGTTTTCATACATCCTTCTTTCTTTAGTGTCAGGTCAAATTTGTTTTCCATTGATATTGTGTTGTTTCTATTTTAGTACTGGGAGTAGACAAGTTCTGGCTTAGATGTGTGTCGGGACTATGTTCTCCCACTGTGACTTGGCTGTTTATTTTCTTAGTGGTCGCTCTTCATGAGAGGTTAAGATATTTCACTTTTGCAAAAGTTAAAATTATTTGTCTTTAAAAACATGTTTAATAGTTTATCTTTTTCTTTATGAAATTTTTACTTCTTTTTGATTGTAAAGATAGTCTCCAGTATGTTTGTTTGTTTGTCTTTAGACAAGTTATAGCTATGGATTTTACACATAGGTATATAATTCAACAATGTTAAGTAGAAGCGGTTATAGTAGGCAACTGTTAACAGTATGCATTAATATTTAAGGTTTAGAAAATTGTCTTTATTTAAAATAATTAAGAAGTATTTTGTCTTTAAAATAATTATTACCACACTATCTAGAGTGTTAGCTCTATATAATACTACCTATAAATAGTTATTTTTTACATACCATAAAGTATTTTTGTTTAAAGTGTACAATTCATTGATTTTTTATCATAATTACAGAAGTTGTGAGTCATTACCTTTTCTTTTCTTTCTATTAAATTGAATTTCTGGGGGCGACATTGGTTAATATTATATAGGTTTCGGGTATATAATTCTATAATATATCATCTGTATATTGTATTATGGGTTTACTAACCCAAGTAAAGTCTCCCTCCATTATCATTTATCCTCCCCTTTACCTTTTTATTCCCTCCCCCCATCCTCTTTCCTCTGGCAATCACCATAATATTTGCTGTGTCCACGGGTCTTTCCTTTTATAAATTTACCTTCATAATCCCTTCACCCTTCTCACTCAGCCCCCAAAACCCTCCCCTCTGACAGCTGTCTATAAAAAAGTTTTTGATAACTCTAAAGAAAATAAGTAGTAAAAAATAACAGCAAATGACTGTATAACATATTGAAATGTTTGACCCATCTCAATTCATACCTCTCCCCCCAATATTCCAAGGATAATAATTCAATACTGGTTTTAATGTTTGAATACATGTGCTCAGGTTCTAACCTGATCTTATGTTCCTTACGGCACAGTTTCATAATTGTACGTACTTTAACCGCTGTCATGTTTCATGTTCATTATAATGTAGATTTAAGTAATAATTGGTACCAATAAGAACAGTCCAAAATATGAACAAACCAGTTTCTCATGTATAATTTAATAACATTCAGTACTGCGTTGACCCACATTTGCAAATCATTATCTCTTAAGAGTCATTTCACTTGTAATTCAACACTTTTCATTGATCTAATCAACCAATACCTTCTTTTTTCTCGGTGCTATCTACTCTTGGGGATTTTAAAAATTCAGTACAGCCTAATAAGCATCTATAGGCTAACTCAATGGAATGGGGTAGCAAGTTGGCTTATGTCAGTCTTTCCTACATTTAGAACAATATGTGGATGATTGAATACCTTTGTGATTGAATACAACATTTAGAGAGTTTATAAAAGAAACATTGCTATTTTGTGTCAAATTGCCAGTTGATACCTGCTCCGGGCCAGCATTGTGCTATGCAGCAAAAGGAAAAAGATCTAAAAGAACATTTAGCCTCCCAGGGAAAATGAATATCATTAAACTTTGTATAAAACAATGTACTAAGAATTATAGTACCGATGTTAGAAATTTTTTTTCAAATATCAAAAAAGCATAAGGTCTACTGAGAAAAATGTCATTTAAGCTGGCTTTCTAGGATACTTAGTGTCTTGCTAAAGAAAGGAGAGTGTCGGAGGTAAGGTGGTATCATTGAGTAGGATATTTCTAGGTGAAAGCATAGCGGAATAAGGGTACAGATGAGAATGCCTTTTTTTTTTTTTTGCACGATCTACTCATATATATAAAATGATTATTACTCAGTGACAACTGGAATGATGCAATCACCATACAGTCACTTTTACCCATGGTATAGACATAACTGAATTGGATTTTTTACTTGCTTTCACACATTTGAAGCTTCATTATTTACATAGCAGATGCT
>PVJN01041722.1:0-18625 GCA_004026805.1 Lasiurus borealis | reverse complement strand
ACATGACGGTCTCTCTTTTAGCGTGTTCTTTGTTATCCTCTTCTAGAAGTTGTAGACGTCGATTTAGTTTGATTATCTGTCGTCTTAATGAAGCTGCACGTACAACAGTCATGTCATCTAAAGTTCCTTCAATTGTGTCTGTATTTGAGATGCCATACCTGACACACTCATCGTGAGGACTGGAAATGATGGCCACAGACCCATTACTCAACACAGGGCTTTGACAATGTCTTTCACTTAGTCTTCTTACGGCGTACCCTGGTGCACAATTCAGTGCCTGGAACCTTGAAATCTTATTTCTTGGGACAAAATCTGACCTGTGACAAATGGAGTCAGTTCTGACCAGCTGTCTGTTTGGGGAAGCAGCATTTTCACTCATAGAGCGCTCTCTTTTTAGCTTGCTAATTGTATGAATTTCTTCATTTTGAGGGTTTGGAGAAGATCTTTCTGAATCCAGAATATCTAGTGGTCTTCCACTTAGGTCAGGTACAGGAGGTGGTACTTTTAGTGCCAGAAGTCAAGGCCTACTGGTCTTGAAAATGGAATGTCTTCATTATTCCCTCTCTGGAACCTGCATAATCACAGTAGCATTTAGAACTCCTTGGAATTCTTGTTCCAGATCAGCATTTGGTAATATCACCTTTAATTTTAACGGGTCCACATTAGCTGACCAATACCTTACTAGTAGGTATATTCCATTTTATACTGAATTTATCTAATTCCCACCATCTCAACAGAAATGTGAGAAGGAAATGCTGTCCCATTCACTCATTCTATTGGTGTGTCAATTTGTTTTCTTTTACTCATTTTTTTCTTATTTATTTTAAAATCATCACCTGAGAATATTTTCCTATTGATTTTCAGAGAGTGGAATAGAGAGGGAAAGACAGAGAGAAACATTGATGTGAGAGAGACACATTGATTGGTTGCCTCTTGCACTTGCCCAACCAGGGCCTGGGCCGATGAGGAGCCTGCAACTGAGGTATGTGCCCTTGACCAAAATCAAACTCATGACCCTTCAATCCACAGGCCAACCCTTTATCCACTGAGTCAAACTTGCTAGAGCTACTAATTTTTTAGTATAGTAAATACATGTCTATAATAGCTATTAAAATATTGCTACCCTGTAGTTCACTTTACTCAACAATTCCCCTACAGATCTGAACTTTTGGGGAGGAGTACATAATAATGCAGAAATTGCTTTTTCAGAAATGTGTACCATTACTACTTACTGTTTGGCACTATTTGCTTCTATGTTTCATATGAAGTCCTTTAATTTGCTTCAATGTACACATACTAGATTTAGAGCTACTTTTGACCCCCTGGGACAATTGGAGGGTCCCTGTTGAGGGCCATTGCCCTAGGCTCTAGCAGGAAGTATTGGGTGCAAAGGAGCATCAGCAGGGAGCAGGGAGGGATGCAAGAATGGTGGTGGGGGTGGTGGTGGAGGAGTTCGTGGTCACATGATAAAAGGAGGCTAGATCAAGACAGAAAATAGTGGAAGGTAAGCTATTACTAGGTCCTATGTGGTATTTCTATCTCATATCAAAAGCAAAACAGCCGAGACCGGTTTGGCTCAGTGGATAGAGCGTCGGCCTGCAGACTGAAAGGTCCCAGGTTCGATTCCAGTCAGGGGCATGTACCTTGCTTGCGGGCACAACTCCAGTAGGGGGCGTGCGGGAGGCAGCTGATCGATATCTCCCTTTCATCGATGTTTCTGACTTTCTAACCCTCTCCCTTCCTCTCTGTAAAAAATCAATAAAATATAAATACTTTAAAAAAAACACACAAAACAACAGGTAAGATTCTTGAAATAATACTAAACATTTTTTCTCTCACTGATAGGAGTTACAGGTATCTTATGTGTTCATAATGATTGGCTCTCTTTCATTTCAAAAATGATTCTACTGATCTGCCATCTGTAGAATAAGCCATTTGAGTAGCTTTCCAGCAATAGAGACAGATTTATTGTCATATTTGAGGGAAATTTTACAACATAGGCTGAAAATAAACAGACAAAGAAAATTGGCCTACTAAAAGATTCAACAGATAACTTTTGATCTCATTATTGGTACTTTAGTGCAGTATCATGTTCCACTCAGAAGGGTAACTGTCACAGGTTCCGTGTACCTGCCACTGTGACAAGTATGTTCTGCATCAATGTTCTGTTTTCACATGGCTCCATGCAGCCTGCACTATGACTGCTGCACACTGAGCTATATTTCTGTTCAAATATAGAGGAAATTTTTATTTATTTTTCCTAAAATTGGTCATTCTGGGACTTACATTTTATAAAAATAGGAATTTTCTATCTGGATTTCCGGATGACTTACTTAATTTATAGCTATTGTACCAACTTCAATGACTGATATCCACTGTGGCAAAACTAGTGACGGAATAATATATGGATGGATGCTATTTCCTGAAGTGATTTGTTGATGTTTGTTTCCCCAGCAGATTTATGTTGTCTATTAAGTCTTCCCCCACCATCTGGTATAATTAATGACTTGTGATACTTGCCTCTTGTAACACAAAATCCATCGCCTGGCAGAAAATGCAGATGGGCATTCTATGAGATGAGCCAAGATTTTGAACACAAAGGCTTCCTCTGCCAGCTGAAAGCAGTACATGAAAAGCCCTTGCCACCTGGAATTTATCTTCTTCCTCCTTCATTGTCGCAGAACAGAGGACAGCAACTAGAATTTGAGTGGGACTGAAACTAAAGCTTCAGTTAGCAACAGGGGGAGCCTAGCCCACTACGTCATCATCCAGATGTTGACTTCGGATTTTATTATTCGCCAGAGCCTTTGCTTTCTTCTTCTTTATTCACAGCTCTTTCTTTTATTCAATTCTCTGTTCTCCCTTTTATCTCTTCCTTGACCTGAGAAATCACCATTTTCTTTTTTTATCTCATTTAAAATTTTTTTTTTCTTGTTTAAAGTATTACATATGTCTTTCCCCCCTCCCCTCCCACCTCATTGATCTTTCTCTGGCCTCTCTCACTCCCCAGCATATGCCCTCCCCTTTACTGTCTGTGTTCATTGGTCATGCTCATATGCATGCATATAAGTCCTTTGGCTGATCCCTTACCCTCCCATCTCCTCCTACCCAGACTTCCCTCTGAGGTTTTTGATGTTTTGTTTGATGCTTCTATGTCTCTGGATCTATTTTTGTTCATCAGTCCACCTCTTTTTTTTTTTTTTCCCAGAAGTAATACTTGGTCATGATAAAAACATTCAAACATAGAAAAGTAATATAAAGCAAAAGTTAGATATGCAAAAAGTAAACTTTGTTAATAAGTTATTTTTTCCTTGAATAAATTTTCTATGCATGTTACAGTATAATATACATATGTTTTATATCAATTTAAAAATTGATATATAAATTTAAAAAAATTAAAATTACCTTAAAAAATTTTTAAAATCTTAAGAAAAATCTGGAGTAGAAAGAGTAATAATGTGTAGACAGATGGCCTTTTATTGGTGTTTAATTGGTGCCTGCCCTTAAGTATAAAATCTGAGAAGGCAAATCATGCAAATCTAACATGCAGATAATAAAAACAAAGTGGAACTCCAAATCCATTATGTTGCAATATAGTTCTAGATGTACTGCTAAAAGAGGTTTATAGATATTGGCATGAAATCACTAGGACAAAGACCACCGTGGCCTCCAATGGTATGTGTGTGCGAGGGTTGGGGTTGGGGGAGAAACATACAGAAGAAAGCTTCAAGGATGGGATCCAAGATGGGAGAGATGTGGAGTATAAGTAGAGGAAAGGAGACACAATTTCAAATGAACAGGTTTACATAAGTGGATCAAGCAAAAGAAAGGTAGGGACATGGGTGAAATGACTTGATTGGAGGCACTTGTTTGCATGGGGATGTACAACTGAGCATAAGGATTGGTGAAATTGTGGTACATCCTGCTTGCTAAGTTATGGATCTTAGATACATATATGAGGGTAATTGGGATTCCTTATTTAAGTGCAGGATGGCATGATTAAAAGGGTTTCTTATAAAGAAATATGTTAGTGGTACAAGATGCATGAGTGAAAAGACTGTGGGCAAGGACTATGTTAGGAGACCAAAAGAAATCAGAAGTAGAATTGAGATGGTAACAAAAAGGGAATATTAGATTCTAAAGACATGCAAAGAATTGGCAGAACTTGGCCAATTGGAATAAATGCTTCATTCTCTCTACCCCAAACCTAGGGATCTAGGATTTTTTTAAAATTTAAAGTAAAGATGAATATTTTCATAAAGTTAATCAATGATATATTCTTTTTAGTGTAAAAAGATTAACACACTTTTATGAATCCCTCTCTGACTATGTGGGAAGAAGAACAATACCCCAAGCTCCTTCAATTCTGTTGCTTAGGATTACTCTGTAAGGACCTACCTATTTGTAAAAGATTTTTCTCAAGATACTTTTAGGCAGCCCTTGATAAAGAATAAAGTGATGTAAAGTGTTTAACCTCTATCTGCCTGAAATTACTCCTTTGAAAATTTGGCATAACAACACATGTTCCAGAGAGCTGCTGGGGGATTAGATGAGTTAAAAGATGCTAAGAGTTAGACTTAGTGTCTCAGTAAGTTTTCGTTTCCTTTCTCCTACTCTTCCTCCTTTTTATACTTCATTCATAAGAAGTAGCCTTTTGGGAAATCATGGAACTGTTGCTGTGCTCCAAAGTACTCATTTCCTCCCCAACATACTTTGCTAAAACTATGTATTTTTCAAAATTATTAACTACCTATTCACAAAATTTTGATATTCCAACCAAACCATGACCAGACTCCTTGGATCATCTCAAATATACACATAACATGAAGGGGAATAATATTTCCTTTTTTTTACACCATTGATTATGTCTTCCCCCATTCAGTATTTTATTCTTACTTTTTGTGGTACCATACTCTCTGGGTTTTTATTCCATCTCTGAGGCCTACCTTTTTTCAACTCTTTTGCACATGAATTTTCTTATATCTGGCCAGCTGTATGCTGGGTATTCATAGCTCAGTCCTGACCACTGTCATCTCCTTCCTGTGTTTTCCTTCACTAAACAATTTCATCTATGTCACCCACCACCTAGAGGCCCATAATTATATACAGAGAGTCTCAAAAATATATACATACTTTAACTGCTGAGAGCTCTATTTTGACAATGAAATGTATTTTAATAAACACTACCTTTATAATTTTTCTTTTTAAAAAATATATTTTATTGATTTTTTTTTACAGAGAGGAAGGGATAGGGATAGAGAGTTAGTTAGAAACATCGATGAGAGAGAGACATCGATCAGCTGCCTCCTGCACCCCCTACAGGGGATGTGCTTGCAACCAGGATACATGCCCTTGACCGGAAACGAACCTGGGACCTTTCAGTCCGCAGGTCGACGCTCTCTCCACTGAGCCAAACTGGTTTCGGCTGCCTTTATAATTTTTCAAAATGTGTGAACACATTTTTGGGGACACCTGATATTATATCCAAACGTCTCCTCCAAGTTCCAGATACAAATAGCTCCCTGCGGAGGTGATATTTCTACCTGAAAGCCACAGAAGCCCCTCAAAATTGTGTGTGTCCCATTCACCTGGTCATCTTTCTGGTGTTCTCTCTCAACATTTCAATGAAAGGTGGTGTTTGTCCTCTCTTTCTCCATGGCTTCAGTGCTGCGGTGGTTCTATCTCTTACTCCGGCTTTCATTACAACTCTGATATCACAGATCCACTGCCCATCAAGTTTAATTATGTCATAAAGTAGCTTTGCACATTATCTTTACCAGTTCAGTAAATAAACATTTATAGAGTTTTAAGTTATTTAGTCCTTAATATACTGCTGGTGGGAATGCAGGCTGGTGCAATCATTATGGAAAACAGTATGGTGTTTCCTAAAAAAAATAAATATGGATCTGCCATTTGATCCAGTAATCCCACTTCTAGAAGTAGATCCAATCAGAAGGAATTTATGCATCCCTATATTCATAGAAGTGCAATTTACAGTAGCTAAGATCAGGAAACAGCCCAAGTGCCCATCAGTAGATGAGTAAATAAAAAAGCTGTGGTACTTTTACACCATGGAATACTATGCAGCAGTGAAAACGAAGGATCTTATTACCCTTTGAGACAGCATAGAAGGACCTGGAGAGTATTATGCTAAGTGAAACAGCCAGTCAGAGAAAGACTAGTATCACATGATCTCACTCATCTGTTGAATCTAATGAACAAAATAAACTGATGAAAAAAAAAATATCCAGAGACATAGAAACAGGGAACAGACTGTGGGATTTCAGAAGGAAAAGTGGGATTGCGTGGGTGGGTGGAAAGTGATCAACCAAGGAGCTTGTATACATAGGCATAACCCATGAACACTGACAATAGTGGGTGAAGGCCTGGGGGCGGGGCTGTTGTGAGCTAGAAAGGATCAAATAGGTAAAGGGGGACATCTGTAATACTTTCAATAATAAAGATCAAAAAAAATTTTTTAAGTTGTTTAATTCCTGAGCAAATCTTGTATGTATACTCAGATGCAGAAGTATAAAACAATACATAAACTATCTACTAGAAGTTATATAAACCAGATAGCTAAGTATCAGGTAAAATCTTTTATTTAAAACATTAAACTGTGGGAGTGTATACTTTTTCTTCAACAGTGATGCCTTAGCAATAGCTTGCATAAATTTGAGGCCTTCAAATTTATCAAGCAAACAATCAAGCAACTATTATTTGTTGAATATATATGCTCATATATATTCAACAATGGAACCTGGAGAAATATGAATATAAATTCATAGAAATATGAATATAAAATATTGTTCCTGCTCTTCCCTTAGATTTGTAGGCATGTCATCTGGAGTCTTCATTTATATTAAAAAAAAGAAAAAGCAAAAGCACAGGCTTGTCATTTGAAATAAGAGACCAAATACTTTTCCTGCCCAGTTGATGAGATAAAGTTACGTATGAACAATGCTAGTAACGTAACATACCCAAATGCTTTATCAATTGTTAGACCAGTAAATACTATTGACATTCAGAACAGAATGTCAAAGGGAATAGAAGCAGAATCCACAAACACTTATTGCATTCCTACCCCATAAAGCCTGTGTTTTACTTGATTTGGGAACACATGGAGAAATAAATGCCTAGCTAGCTGGGTGGGTTTTGAACGATGTGTTGGATTTGTCTGGAGGGAGAAAAATCATCCCATGGAAGAAAGAAGGTGTACCACAAAACAGTGATAAACATGATGCCTGTGTGACTTTGAAAGGGGCAGGCAATGGCTTGACTAGAGTCAATGTTCATGCTAAGGAAAAGCAGGAAGGAGGTTGGATTGTAGGGTGGGGCAAGAGTCAACAAGAGTAAGAGAATATTAGTTTTCAGAAGGCAAAACAGCACTTTCCATCACAGAAGTCTCTCGGTTTATGACATGACTTCGATGTATTTTTATAAGGTTTAATGGGGAAACATTTACATAGTCCCTTTATAACTGCAATACATCTTATTTTTGGTTGTGAGATTATTTATTTGTTATTTACTCTACAAGTATCCCTTGAACTTGGGGAAGAAAAGAAAAAAAAATTGGGGTGGTTTGTGTTTTATTTAAATTATTGGAATAAAGGAGGCAGATGGTTTATCCATAGCCCTGGCAACTATGCAAAAGGTTTCCCATGTCCCCATCTCCCTTCTATTTCCAGAGCAGAAGAGGTTGGGTTGGTTACTCGTACTTTGCAGGACTTCAGGTGATCTTCATTTCAAAGAATCTTTATTAGGTTACACTGTGGTTAAGATAGAGTTTGGGAACTTCAGGATTTCCCTTCTCTACTGCTTTACCTACATAAGAGAGATTTGTGGGTCCTGCTTCAGGGGGAGGGCAGTGGGTTGTGTAGGAGGGATAGTTCCCCCCTTCCTCTCTTGGTTCTTAAGACTGGTCCAACAATTAAAATGACATAAGACAGATTAACCGGAGGAAAAAAATCAAATTTAATACACATAGGAATTCACATAAGCATGAGAATACAAGGACAGTAAGGCAATATGAGGCATCTGTGTCATTCCAGACTAGGAGAAGAAGGGAGGGGTCATAGGAAGGTGGTAGTTCCTTCCTACTGCCTGGTATCAGCCTTCCATCTTAAATTATTTTAGCAGTTAGAAGGAAAGTTAAAAGTTCTCCACAGAGCTTTCTGGGCCTTAAAAAACAACCAGTTTAAAATAATCAATATCCCGCCGAAACCGGTTTGGGCAGCCGGTAGACTAGGAAGATGTCCCAAGTTCGATTCCGGTCATGGCCATATATCTTGGTTGAGGGCACATCCCCAGGAGGGGGCGTGCAGGAGGCGGCTGGTGAATGTCTCTCATCTAACTTTCTATCCCTCTTCCTTCCTCTCTGTGAAAAATCAATAAAATATGTTTAAAAAAAAAAAGAATCCATGGATTCTGGTTAAAAAAAAAAATCAATATCCCAAAGAGGCATATTTTACGGTTGCAAACTCCTGCTTTTCAGGGTCATGCTCCTGAGAGAGCATGGTAGCGTTGGAAGAATGAAACGAAGGTGTTGGTGTTTTGGGTAACTAACTTTCTTAAGTTTCACTTCTCTGTGGTGAGAGCTGCTGGGGAAAGAGAGCCGGCCACGTAGCAGCAGTCAGTGCAGGTTGCACCGGGCGCTGCAAACTGCGGGGCTGCGCAAATGGACCTCAGGCCTCAGATTTTGGTTTCGCGATGACTAAGCCAACCTGCTTAGCAGCAGGCAGCCGCCTTTCAGCTTTGTCCTTGCACGCTTGGCGCTTCACGAGATGCTTAGCGGGATGACATAAACAACCGCTAGGAGGTATCCGAGCTGTGCGTCGGCCGCCTCCGCAAGCAGAAATGGCTAACGCTGGGTCCCTCCGCTCCGCGGGTCCAGGCCGGTGGCACTTTTCCAAGGTGGCGATGAACTAGTGCGTGGAGTGAGAAAGACATCCGAAAACCAGGGACCTTTCATGCAAAAGGTGGAGAGGACGGCCGCGCCTCCTCCAAAGCCTTGCCGCGTCTGGAGGTCTGCGTGCTCGGCCACCAGCTGCCTGCACATCTGGATGCAGCGGAGCTTTCCGCTGCAGGGCGGAGGCGAGGCGGAGGACCGCGATGTGCACGCATCTCCTCTTGCGCGCGCGCGCGCGCGCGGGGGCCCGTGAGCGTCGGTGTGTGTGTCCGTGTGCACGCGCCCGCGCGCGCACGGCTGCTGGTTGTAGCTGCGGCTCCCCGGACCCGGTACCGGGGGTGGGAGCACAGGGGTGATAAATCTCCTCCGACCTCCTCGCATCTCCCTGCGGGCATAGAACCAACCAGGTAGAGAGAGAGACTAGGGTGACAGTTCCTGCATACCGGCTGCGTGCCTGTCCAAGGGTCAGGATAGCAGCCCGTCTCTGTCACCCTGAGGGATATTTATATATATATATATATTTTGGGGAGGTAGTGGTGTTTTGTTTTTGTTTTGTTTTTTTAAATTATTATTATTATTTTTTAATTGTTTGCCTCTATCTCCAGAGACCAAGGGCGGGAGAGGGGCGCGCGCCCCAGCCAAGCGTCGCGGATCGGAACGGGTCGGAGAAGGCAAATTTTGCGAGTGGGGGAGGAAGGGGGGGACCTTGATTTCCACCAATCCCCGGGCGTTTGTCTGCCAAGTCCGGGGCGCAGCGGAAGGCTGCGGCGCGCTGCTGAATGAACTGAGGAGAGCGAGTTCTTTTCTTCTCCGGGAGGAGCGGGGATGAGGGTCCTGGCCGGCGAGGCGGAGGAGCCCGGGGCAGGATAGCGGTCCCGGGCCGCCGTGGAAATTTCCAAGGACTTGGCGTGGCGCGGAGAGCGCGTCTGGGGGGCGGGAGGGGGTGACTGGCGGCGCAGCTGCGCGGGAGGCGGGGAGAGGCGGCGAAGGGCGCAGGAGCATCATCTCTCGGGAAGGGGACGCCGCGGGGCCAGATGTCTGGGAGGGAGCCGGCCCGCTCCCCGGACCCACGCCGCGGGCGACGGTGATGCTGCAGAACCCGCGGGAGCCACTGGTCGCCGCCGCGCTCCGCGCTGGCCCAGAACCCGGCGCCCGCCCGCCCTCTTCGGGGGAAGCAACCATGACCGTAGCTCGTGACTCGCGCCCCGACCACTTCCCCTAGAAAGAAATCATTGAAAAAGTTGCATTAAAAAAAAAAAAAATCCTTACTCTGACCTTTTGGGGCCGCGGGGGCCGAAGAAGCGTTTGTGCGAGTGTGCAAGAAAGCGGAAGGTGTGTGTGTGCATGGGGGGCCACTTGGCTTAGCGTGCTGCTGAGGCTCTGTGGTCTTCGCTGCCCCCCCACCTTTGCACCCCCCTGCCCGCCGGGACCCTGGGGCTGCGATGAGCCCCTGCGGATGGGCCCGGCGGCACACGTCCCGAGGGGCCATGGCTGTCCTGGCGTGGAAGTTCCCGCGGACCCGGCTGCCGGTGGGAGCCAGTGCCCTCTGCGTCGTGGTCCTCTGTTGGCTCTACATCTTCCCCGTCTACCGGCTGCCCAACGAGAAGGAGATCGTGCAGGCGGTGCTGCAACAGGGCACGGCGTGGAAGAGGAACCAGACGGCGGCCAGACTTTTCAGGTACTCCTGCCCTCGTGGCTCCTCCCCGCTCGTGTCCTTTCTTCCCCGTGCGCGGAGGAGGACAGGGTCACTTAAGGGAGGACCGCCTGGCAGAGGCATCCCTTTCATCCAGTCCTTCCTTCCCATTCCTAACCCCGGGCACTTGAGTCAGGAGCTCTAACCACCCTTTACCTCCAGAAATAGGCAGACACCTGCTTTGCCCGTGTCAAAAAGCCTGTCTGTACGCCTTTCTGCCCAAGTTCTGATGTGTAGTCTCCGATTTGGTGGTAACTGGCGGGAAGGGGGACGCAGGCGGACTTTGCGCCTTGCACTTAATGAGAAGTTCTCTCTCTCGGGCTCTGCAGACATCTGAAGCTATAGAGAACTATAGCTAAGCAGGGTAGGCTATGTTTTAATGAGTGGAGCTGAATGGTTGGCAACGTACATCACTGATGAGGGAAGGGTGGCCAAGTCTTGGGCAGCGCAAACACGCACACGCAGCCAGGATCCAGTGGCTTTGTGCAGTGTGCCTATCACAAACACAGGGCACTTACTGCTAAGAGCCGGTACTGTGTGATTTTTTTATGTTGAAGCCTCAGCAACTTTCCAATAACAGCCAGTAACCCCATCTTACCTTCCACAAACTGAGTCTTCAGGAGGATCCTTCTCCAAGGTCAACTATCTTGGAAGTATCCCTGCTGGGGAATTTCATCACAAAAGCTCTAAAGCTCCCAGATCTTTCTCTGGGCTTAGACTGGGGGGAAGCCTTCTGAAGGATGAGAGATTACTTTAGGGAGGGACTTGACATCAGACAACAGACGAAAAAAAAAAAAAGCAAAAGTAGAACCAGGTTGGATACCAGAACTCGGAGGATCCTCAGAGGTTGTAGTTTTCCTTCCTTTCTGGGGATTTCAGCTTAAGTGTCTAAAAATAAGTTCTTGGCAGCAGGGGTTGCCTGTGGATTGGAGGGAAGACAGAACTGCTTCCCACTTCCTTTCCATTTCCTAGGGCATGTTGGAGGACACACTGGTGCTTCCACCCCTGGCAGGTGCCCCTTTCACCTTCAGTCCCTGGGGCTGAGGATGCTGTGGCTGGCGCTTCCGGTGACTGTAGTGGTCTAGAGAGGGAGTGCTTTCCTCTGCTCTGCATAGGACCTTTCAGGCAGTTCATGGGCAGGTGAGAGCCAATTTGAACATTTTTCATGACTGTTCCAAATGTTCAGAAACATCTATAAATTTTTTAAAAAGCACTTTAAAAACATACGGTTTCCTCCCTCCTCTCAGGCCTGGTTCTGGAAAGAAGGTCAAAGAATTAGGCAGTTCTTTCAGGGAAGGATGCTAAATTCTCATTTAAACTGGGAGGGAAGACTTATTTTCTTTCTCCTTTTAGACTTCTGCCTTCATTAAGTTTAAAAATCACTCCTCTCCCTTAAAAGGATATAAGGATTTATCTTCCTTCACCTCCACAGTATTGATTGTTGGACTCAAAAGCACTCAAAAGGCATAGCATCCAGCAATTCTTTTCTCTAAAGAAGGAAAGCACTTTCATGTAATATAAGGAAATGAGTTAAGAGTGTCCCATTGGTTTGCAATGAAAGAGTTCTTTTTTTTTTTTTGTATAGGAGGAGGAATAATGAAGCTCCATTAGAGAATAGATTTCTTTTGGAAAACATAATCAAGTGGAAAATACTTCATATTCTGAGACACACAGGCTGATAGTTTTCTGAGACACATTTGCCGCTTGCTATCTGTAGCCTGGAGTAATCTTTGGTTGTTTGGCTGTCATTTGGTCTTGTCTCTTTGTGCAGAGAATTACTTACTGAAATGCATACACCATAGAAACTGCCTGAACACTTATCCCTCTAAGTTAGCCCTGTAAAATGGTGTAAGAGGCATGCTCCTTATTGAAAATCGTGTGTGCTTCAGAGGAGAAGCCACGATTAGATAAACAGCAGAGGACCTTTGTCAAGTTACTTTCTTTGAGTCTCAGTTTCCTTACTTACAAATGAAATAATAACATACCTTGTAGGATTGGTATAAGGTTTAAATAAAAAAAAATCTGATGATAAATGTCTGGCATAACGCAGTCAATAGTGTTATAATTTTTATAAATGATACATGTTATATGTTATAGCTTAAATAAGAACAGCTTGCCAGCCTATATAAATTTGGAATTTTTCATCTGCCAAATTTGTAGAGAAACTTTATTGATCCATATTCTACCCACACTCCCTTACATCCCTTACACTTAAGCAAATAAATAGGAACAAGGAGTTTTAAATGATAGTAAAAGTATCATGGTTTGTTAAGTTAAATTATTTTTTACTCTCATGTTTGCGAAAATCTATTGTGTGTGTGTGTGTGTGTGTGTGTGTGTGTGTGTTTATTTTACTATCTGGATTTTTAGTATGCAAGTAGTAGTGTATGTTTTCTACATATTAGACAAGTCAGACAGAATGTTAGAGGTGGTTTCTGTGCACCCAGTTCTTGTTTTGCTTGTAGGAAGGAATTCAAACAAGAGACAGTACCAAATAGCAGCAAAGCATGCAAGGGTTTACTTGCAAGAAAAAGAAATACACTTAGACATAGAATGGGCAGGTTAGCAGGCTGATGCAGAACCAAGTTCCTGCTCCTTTGAACATTTTAAATTTTATACCCTAAAATTTAGGGTTGTGGGGAAAACAAAGAAAAATACATCCTCAGGTTTCAAAGCTACCCCAATTAGATGTTACTCTATCTGTTAGACCATATCCTGAAGGAGGTTTTAAGTCTTCCGCTCCCTCACTCTTAGATCTGCTAACTCTTAATTCTTGTGTCAGCATCTCTCATGCCTTCCCCTTGATCTTAGCCATTTATCCCCATGTGGGTCTAGCTACCTACTTAGCATTCCCCCGCTTCAAGTGATATCGGTCAAATTCATTTGGGAAGTTGAGGGACGCTAGTCCTGTTTCTGACTCTACTTCTGCTGAATTGGACATGGAGCTGTGTTAGCTTACTAACCCTTGCTCTGTCTGGGGTGGCTAGATTGGGGTGGAGTGGAAGTGCCATGTTGCCCAGTCCAATGGATTTTGATGTATTAGCTCATAGCCTTGTTGAATCATCATTTGTAGATGTATCTGGGAGGAAAGAAGTTGTTTGCTTATTATATAGGGACTGAAGGTGCAGAGAAATATGAAAGGTAATAGTCGATCTAACAAGGGTAAGAACCAAGTTAAATTTGGGGGAAATGCCTGCTTAATTGTATTCCAAATAGTATCTTTCATGCCTTCTAGATTAAAATTCCATAGCCAAGTGGCGTGTTTTAAAATGGTTTGAACGTCTGCTTCAATTTGGCCAGTTGTATTAGTATAAAAACAGCATGAGGTATTTGCTAGGGTACATACCCCTCCTTGGGAAGCTAATAAGTAATCTAATGCTATGTGGTCATCAGTGACCATCTTGGCTATTAAATTTATTGATTGAAATAATTATCTTAGGTCTCTGCCATTAGTAGTAGCAATAGTGGTCATTGAAGCAGTGATATTTTTGGCTGCAACAGCACTGTAGGTAATGCTCCCTGCTAGCCTAATTAGGCTTCCAATTAAGGCTGTTAGGCCTAGAACAAGTAAAGCTATGGCCCTTTTGCACCTTTTGTGAGGACAATAAATCTGAACAGTTTGCTCTGAGGATGTGGTATAACCTATTGTCCCTGTTCCTGTGGTTGTAGATGGATTAATGTATTGTTGAGCTATTCCACTTTGGGGTGTTTGTCCTAGGAACATAAGTTCTTTGGGTAAGCACAGATATCCATTAGCATGATTAGATTTAGTGGGGAGATATGATTTAATCAATTAGTGATTGATGGCAATGCCGATGTATTGCATCCGGGATAGTGTCTTCTAGTTTTCCCCTTAGATGGGGAAAGAATGGTTTTGTTGCAGTTTTGTATAGTCTGTATCTGCAAAATTGCATTTCAGGTAACAGAGCTACTTAGGAATTGGAGGGTACAGTTGGTAGCATTTGGTTCTGCTTTAACGAGGGATCCATTGCAAATACCTGCTGATTTGTGTGTGCCATTTTTATAACAGCAGGTAGCACTTCGGGTTGTGCTGCAATTCCAGGAGGTTTTGTTCTCTGTCTGAGAATTTGAAAGTAAGGCCATCCCGGTCACAGTGAAAAACACTTCTGTCTGCCCAATGGGAGAAATTCTTGTTAAGCTTTGTATAGAATATGGTGGCCAAGGGTTGAAAGCCTGAAGGTGTTACATTGAGTTTTGGAGTAATTAAAAAAGTTGGCTTGTGCTTAGACAACCTGAAAGGGTCCATGGGATCAGATAAGAATTGGCCAGGAGTCCCATTAGAGCGTGGTCAATCCTTGTTATAGGCTGCTGATGGCAGATCCAACAGATTTCAGTTATATTGGGAACCTGTCAAGTTAGCCCTTGAGTAAAATAAGAAGTAGCTCTTGTTTCTCCAACCTCGGCCTAGCACATGAGCAAAGGTTAGAGGTAATAATAGGAGTTTATTCATTGTGTATGATTATAGAAAAGACCAAAACAAGCTTCAATTGATGTGTCTGGAAGTGCACAGGCAAATGAGCAAATAAGGAGAAAAGTTACATAGAAAACTATTGACCTGTAGAAGAGCAATTCTGAAAAAGGAGGCATTCTAAGACAACAAAAGAGCAAAAAACCAATCCAAAAAAACATTAAGAAGTTTGTAAATACCAGTATAAATTGAGACATGGGTGTATGGGAACTACTGCCTCATTGGTTATCTGTGGATTTTGAACAAGTCTATTCAGGCTAGTGTGTTGCCTGGATATATTGGGAATATATATGTATGCTTTTAAATTAATCTTTATTGTTGAGATTATTACAGAGGTCTCCTCTCCTCCACCCACCCCAGTTCCCACCCTATTGTCTGTATCCACAGGTAATTCATACATGCATATAAGATCTTTGTCTAATTTCTTCCTGTCCCCACACCTTCTGAGAATTGTCAGTCTGTTCCATTTCCATGACCCTGATTGGATCCCATTCACCAGTTTATTCTGTTCACCAGATTTTTCATTTGTTTGATTTTTTAGATTCAATTGGTGATAGATATGTATTTGTTCCACTATATTGTTCATATTTTTAATCTTTACTTTTTTCTTCTTCCTCTTCTTAAAGAATACCCTTCAACATTTCATATAATACTGATTTGGTGGTGATGAACTCCTTTAGCTTTTTCTTGTCTGTGAAGCTCTTTATCTGAACTTTAATTCTGAATGATAGCTTTGCTGGATAGAGTAATCTTGGTTGTAGGTTCTTGCTATTCATCACATTGAATATTTCTTGCCAGTCCCTTCTGGCCTGCATCGTTTCTGTTGAGAAATCAGCTGACAGTTGTATGGGCACTACCTTGTAGGTAACTAACTGCTTTTTTCTTTCTGCTTTCAATATTCTCTCTTTGTCTTTTTCCCTTGGCATTTTAATTATGATGTGTCTTGGTGTGGTCCTCTTTAGGTTCCTTTTGTTTGGGGTTCTTTGTGCTTCCTGGACTTGTAAATCTATTTCTTTCACCAGGTAGGGGAAGTTTTCTGTCATTATTTCTTAAAATAGGTTTTCAATATCTTGCTCTCTCTCTTCTTCTTGGCAGCACCATAATTTGGATGTTGGTTTGCTTGAAGTTGTCCCAGAGGCTCCTTATACTATCTTCATATTTTTGGATTCTTTTTCCTTTTACTTTTTTGGTTGGATGTTTTTGATTCATCATATTTCAAATCATTTTTTTTCTTTTTAAAACATATTTAATTCTTTTAATTTTTCTTAGAGAGGAAAGGAGTGAGATGGAAAGAGAGAAATGTTGATCCGCTGCCCCACACATTCATTAATTCATTGGTTGGTTCTTTTGTTTTAAAATTGATTTCAGGAAGGAAGAGAGAGGGAGAGAGAGAAATATCCATGATGAGAGAAAATCATTGATCGGCTGCCTCCTGCACGCTCCCTACTGGGGACTGAGCCCACAACCTGGGCATGTGCCCTTGAATGGAATAAAACCTGAGACCTTTCAGTCTGCAGGCTGGTGCTCTCTCCACTGAGTCACACCAGCCAGAGCCATTGGTTGATTCTTTTTTTTATTTAATTAAATCTTTATTATTCAGATTATTACATTTGTCTTTTTTTTCCCCTCCACCCCACACCAACCCCTCCCTCTGCCCTTACCTTTCCCCCCAATTGATGAGTCCATAGGTGTATGACTTTTGTCCAGTCACTCCCTGTACATCCCTTCCCCCCTTTCCCCCTGAGAATTATCAGTCCACTCCCTTTCTGTGGTCCTGATTCTAGTATATTCACCAGTTTATTCTGTTGATCAAATTTTTAATTCACTTAATTTTTAGATTCATTTGTTGATAGATATGCATTTGTTGTTCATAATTTTTTATCTTTTACTTTTTTCTTCTTCCTCTTCTAAAAGAGGACCTTTCAGCATTTCATATAATACTGGTTTGGAATTGATGAACTCCTTTGGCTTTTTCTTATCTGTGAAGCTCTTTATCTGCTCTTCAATTCTGAATGATAGCTTTGCTGGATAGAGTATTCTTGGTTGTAAGTTCTTGCTATTCATCACTTTGAATATTTATTGCCACTCCCATCTGGCCTGCATCGTTTCTGTTGAGAAATCAGCTGACAGTCGTATGGGTGCTCCTTTGTAGGTAATGAACTGTTTTTCTCTTGCTGCTTTTAATATTCTCTCTTTGTCTTTTGCTCTTGGTATTTTAATTATGATGTGTCTTGGTGTAGTCCTCTTTGGATTCCTTTTTATATGTGCTTCTGTGTGCTTCCTGGACTTGTAAGTCTATTTCTTTTACCCGATGTGGGAAGTTTTCAGTCATTATTTCTTTAAATAGGTTTTCAGTATCTTGCTCTCTCTCTTCTGGCACCCCCACAATTCTGATGTTGGTCTGCTTGAGGCTGTCCCAGAGGCTCCTTACATTGTCTTCACATTTTTGGATTCTTTTCTCTTCTTGCTTTTCCAGTTGAGTGTTTTCTGCTTCTTTATATTTCAAATTTTTGACTTGATTCTTGCCTTCCTCTACTCTGCTGTTAGGTCTCTGTATATTTTTTATTTCAGTCAGTGTTATGTTTAATTTCTATTTGGTCCTTTATCATCTCTAGTTGGATCTTTTGCATCTGTAGTTGGTCTTTTTGCATCTCCTTTTGGGACTTGCTAAATTTATCCATTTTTTCTAGCATATTCTTGAAAAACCTTATAAGATTGGTTTTGAACTTTATATCCAGTCGTTTATTTTCCTCTATTTCTTTTGTTTGTGATCTGTTCCTCTGTCTTTGCATTTTCACTATGTTGGGAGAACTTCTGTGTTGGATTCAGCCTTATGATACCAGACTTGAAAAAGCGCAAAAGCCTCTCTTGAGCTTGGGATGGGTGGAGTCTCAGGGCTTAAGGGACCACCTTGCCTTCCAGTGGGGCCCACCCTCCACGATCCCTGAGTCTCATGTGACTGAGTAGTCTCTGGAGCGTTCCCTGTGCACGCATGCGCTCTCTCGCAGTGCCTCTAGACTGCTGCCTTTCTGGCTCCCCTGTGCTATGGGACCACACAAGTCTGGGTCCCCAGGGTTCCGCCTGAAACTGGGGTTTAGTGAAGTTAGAATTGGCACAGTTGGGAGGGTCTGTCTCCTGCCCACTCATGAAAGCCAGAGGCACAATCAGCAGTCTGTCCTCTATGGCGCAGTGCCGTGCACGCCACCAGACTTCTGATCTTTTGCGACTCTCCTAAATTTCCGTGCACTTCTTCCCCTTCACAGTCCAAACTCCCCCCCCTACCCCCTCCGAATGAATTTATGCTGGATCAGGGGTTTAGTGTCATAGGATAAGGAGTTACAATGCCTTTGAGAGTCTCTGTCTCCTTCCCGCCAGAGAAGGCCAGCCAGGTTCGCCATCATTTGTTCTCTCCACCCGTGTGCGTCTCCGTATCTCAGCTTTTTGCAGCTCCTCTGGGTCTCCGTGAACCCCTCTCTTTCCCTCTAGTTGTAGAATTTCCACTTCGCCAGCTTTCCTGTTGTTCTGGATGATGTCC
>PVJN01041721.1:0-18615 GCA_004026805.1 Lasiurus borealis | reverse complement strand
CCGGCGGCAGCCGCTGCCCAGGCGCCCCCCGCCCCGTGCACCCTCCTTTGGCTCGGCCACCGGGGGCCAGAGAATCGCCCAATCGGAGCGCTGGGCTCCAGTCTGACAGCTCTGGAAGCGGCCAATCGAGCGGAGCCAGGGAAGAGGGCGCAGCGCTGGGGCTGAAGTTGGGTTGAATAGGGGGAGGGGGACTCACGGGGAGGGGGGGGATACAAAAGAGGGGAGCTAGGACTGGGGCACAAAAACCTAGGCGGGGTGGGTGGGTGGGTGGGGAGGGCCGCACCCCACCCCAGGTCTGGCCCAGGGGCCGTGGGGCTGGACGCGGCTCCAGGAACCCGAGGGAGGGGGCTCGACGAACATCTTAGGTGAGAAAGAGGAGCTGGGTGGCTCCACGCGCGGCGGCCCCGGAGCCGGGCCTGAGAACATGCCCACGGGGCGCCGAGGCGGGGGCCGCGGCCCGGCCCGGGGCGGAGGCGGAGGCGGCCGCGAGTCCCCGTGAGCCGAGGCCGGAGCGCGCGGGGGGCGGGGAGGCGGCGGGAGGAGGGGATGCGGAGGGCGCTCCCGGGGAGGCAGGCGGGCGAGGAGGGAGGAGCGGCGCGAGCGGCCGGCGCGGAGCAGGGCCCGCGGCGTGCATGGCGCGCCCTGAGCTCGGCTCCCGCGGGCCCCTCCGGAGCGCCCCTGGGGCGCAGCGGCGTTCGGGCGCGCCCCTGCCGGCCGGCAGCCTCTGAGCCCCGGCCCTGGATTCCTGCCTGCCGCGCTCCCCGGGAGAAGCCCGCCTGCGCCGGGGCAGCACGGCGCCCTCCGCCTAAGTCCTTCGGCGCCCGGCCGCCGCCGTGGGCCCGCCGCCGGCCGCGAGGAGCCCGGAGCTCGCGGGGCCGGCGCGACCGTCCTCCCGGGCCGGCGGGTCCGCGCCCGCTGCGCTCCGTGTCGGGGGGGAAAGAGGGAGGAGGCGGCGGGAGGGGAAGGGCCGCGCCGCAGGCACCGGTCCTCGCCCCCGCCCCCTGCGCGGACGCGCTGAAGGCTCGGCTGGGCTCGGCTCTCCGCGGGGGCACGCTCCCACTCTCGCCGCGGGAGGTGGTGGTGGTGGTGGTGGTGGTGGGGATGCGGGCGACGGTCCTCCCCCCCAACCCCGGGCTCCAGGACCCTCCCCCCCGCCCGGGCTCCGGAGCGGTTGCTCCGCCTGCCGCCCCCTCCCCCGTCCTCCCCACCCTCCATCCCACCTCCCCACCCCGCCTAAGGAAATAATGCTGGCTGGCGCCCGCACCTCCCAGTCGCTCGCAGCCCGCCGCGAGGAGAGGGCACCTGCTGGGTAGTCCACGCCGGGACCCCCGCCGCGCCGCCCCAGCCGCCGCCGCCGCCGCCCCGCGCGCGCCCCTGGGCTCCGCGAAGGCTTAATCCGCGCGAGCGCCGCGCCCGGGCATTGGCGGTCCCGGGGAGGCGCCGCCTGCAAGGACACCTCTCCGTCCCGCCTCGTCCGCAAGCAACTCCGCTCCCCGTCGAGCTCGAGGCGAGCCGCGAGCCAGGAGCCAGGAGCCAGGAGCCCGGACGTCCCTGGGCGCGCGCGCGGGGCGCAGCAGCTCCGCCGGTCCCCGCGGCTCCCCCGCCGGGCGCCAACTCCACCACCTCGGACCTGGGACTCTCGGACTCGGATTTCTCAGCCACTTCTTTACCTCCCGGCTGTGCCTCCCTCCCGGCTCGCCCCCCCCTTCTCCGCTCAGGACGGGGTTGCCAAGATGCCCCGCTGCTGCGCAGGGCCCCGGACCGCCCCCGACGAGTGACCCCAGCCTGGTCCCCTTGCTCGGCCGTCCGCCCTCCCCTTGGAGACCCCCGGCCCGGCCCCCGGGGGAGGAGGAGGAGGAGGAGGAGGAGGAGGAGGAGGAGGCAGAAGACGAGGCCGAGAGGGGGATGTCCGGCTCCAAAAGCGTGAGCCCCGCGGGCTACGCGGCGTTGACAGCGGCGGCGGCACCCGCACCCCGGGGGAGCGCGGAACACCGCTCGGCGTGGGGTGCGGCCGACTCCCGCGCCAATGGCTACCCCCACACCCCCGGGGGTTCGGCCCGCGGCTCCACCAAGAAACCTGGGGGGGCTGTGACCCCGCAGCAGCAGCAGCAGCAGCAGCAGCAGCAGCAGCGCCTGGCCAGCAGCTGGCGCCACGACGACGACGACGACGAGGACCCTCCGCTGAGCGGCGACGACCCCCTGGCCGGGGGCTTCGGCTTCAGTTTCCGCTCCAAGTCCGCCTGGCAGGAGCGCGGCGGCGACGACTGCGCTCGCGGCAGCCGGCGGCAGCGTCGGGGCGCGGCCGGCGGGGGCAGCACCCGGGCGCCCCCTGCGGGCGGCGGCGGCGGCGGCGGCGGCGGCTCGGCGGCCTCGGCGGCCGCGGCGGGCGGGACGGAGGTGCGCCCCCGCTCGGTGGAGCTGGGCCTGGAGGAGCGGCGGGGAAAGGGCCGCGCGGCCGACGAGCTGGAGGCCGCGGGCGGCGCCCTCGAGGGCGACGAAGGGCCCGGGGATGGGGGCAGCAGCCTGGCGGGCTCGGGCGCGGGCGCGGGCCCCGGCGCGGTCCTGTCGCTGGGCGCCTGCTGCCTGGCGCTGCTGCAGATCTTCCGCTCCAAGAAGTTCCCGTCGGACAAGCTGGAGCGGCTGTACCAGCGCTACTTCTTCCGCCTGAACCAGAGCAGCCTCACCATGCTCATGGCCGTGCTGGTGCTGGTGTGCCTGGTCATGCTGGCCTTCCACGCGGCGCGCCCGCCGCTCCAGCTGCCCTACCTGTCCGTGCTGGCGGCCGCCGTGGGCGCGATCCTCGTGATGGCCGTGCTCTGCAACCGCGCCGCCTTCCACCAGGACCACATGGGCCTGGCCTGCTACGCGCTCATCGCCGTGGTGCTGGTGGTGCAGGTGGTGGGCCTGCTGCTGCCCCAGCCGCGCAGCGCCTCCGAGGGCATCTGGTGGACCGTGTTCTTCATCTACACCATCTACACGCTGCTGCCCGTGCGCATGCGGGCCGCGGTGCTCAGCGGGGTGCTCCTGTCGGCCCTCCACTTGGCCATTGCCCTGCACACCAACGCCCAGGACCAGTTCCTGCTCAAGCAGGTAAGGGGCCCCCCCCTCCCCCCTGGCCACGGGGACTGACTGCACTGTGGGGCCAGCAAGGCCAGACATCCCACCCTCACCCTTTTTAAAGTGGTCAAAGTAGCAGAGACCTGGCTGTGTCATCTGTGTGGTGGCCTCCAGCCCCTTAACCTGCTCTGCTCGCAGCCCCAGCCAGCATTTCCATTTACGAAAGGAGTGCCTTGTATTGTATGAAACGTTCCTGGCGTTGCAGAAACAACACGCACTAGACCATAGCCATTATTGTCGAGATAAGAAGGAGGAAGGGTTTGGAGCAGTCCCCTACCCTTCCTGTGCTTCTGTCCCTGATACAAGTGGCCGGACCCTATAACGGGTTCTCCCTCCCTAGAGCTACTGCTTGCTGGCTTGTTGACGGAGTCCCGGAGACAGGGCTGGGGAGAGCGGGCTGTGGGCACCCTTTACCCAGTCTTCAGCCAGAGAAATGATAACCTTGCCAGTTGTCTGGGTTTGGGGTTAACAAATTGTTTCCGTTTTACAAAAGTGCCCCAAGCCAAAAAGCTGCGCCCGGCCAGCGAAGGTAGCAAGGAGCCTCTGAGATGTGTGGGGGGCAGCCCCCCTCTTTGCCTAAGCAGAAAGCTAATGTTGGGCATTGTAATCCCTTCCTTTTGGTGATCTTGGTTCTTGCCTGGGGTGGAGTGTTTTTTTTTTTTTTTTATCTCTGCTGGGACCGGTTGGGTGAACCTAGGACAGTGAGACTTGGGAAGAAATAAAACTTTGTTAACGGGTGGGTTTTGTCCACTGAAGGGTTTTGGGAAGGAGGAATACTTGCCATCCTGCCCTCGGGGTGAGATCAGTGTCTCCAATAGGTATATATCTCCTCCTTTTAGCAGTCCCCTGGTCTGTGGCTCCATGGACCTCATCCACTGACCCTGCTGAGCCTGTTGGTTCGCATTTGGCTCGACCGGGAGAGAGCCAAACAGGCCTGCGTAGTAAGGCTAATAGTCTCTTGACGACGGTGCCCACTGCCACCCTCAGAGGCTGCTTGCCTTCTCTCTAGAACCTCCTAACTATAGTATTCCTTCTTCCTCCCCAACTCTGCTGCCTTTCTCAGAATTCGATTCTGTTGAGGGCGAACTCTTTATTGAGGGGTTCTCCTGTGCCCCCTGACTCTCACCCAGGGAATAGCACCGATAGGCACTCCAGGGCTCTCGGCTCTAGCTGCACTCCCAAAGTGCTCTGTGACTGGGAGAGAGGGCACCCACAAGCTCCCTGGTCTACAGGTTCCTTTTTTAGAGAATGAGAGCTTCCTTCAAAGTCCCACCATCCTCTGTCCCAGCCCTCACCTCCCAGGAGCCCTCTCCTTCCATTCCAGCCGTGCTGGCCTCTCCTCTTCTGCATGGTAACAGTGGAGTCAGAGCCACGGAGGGGAGCACTTACTGTTCTCCAGGCTCCATGGGTTTTGCTTCCCTTGGACTCAGGAATCCTGAATTATATGGGTTTTTCCCTCTTCTACCCTCTCTTGTCTAGCACAGGGCAGGGCACTGAGGAGGGATGTAATAACTGTTGCCAGTTTGGTTGGGTTCCAGTGAGTGGAGGCGGTGGGGTGGTTAAGGCTAAGTAGAAGTTTTTCTGATCTGGGATCAGAAGGAAAACTTTAGACATCAGCTTTGAACTTGAGAGAAACCCATTGAGAGATAATGGTTTTTTTTTAAAAAATTAACTATTACTGTGAGTGCTTGAAAGGCCTCAACTCCTTTGACCTGAGGACCCGAGCTGTCAGTCACATGGGTGTTGCATCTTTGGAGGGTCGTTCCTGGCTTGGATCGGTGTAGCTTTTATGCAGGGGGAAGGGCATATCATCCGCACAGAGCACTAGAGATTTCCTGGATCATTTAGACCAGACTGGGAGGCAGGGTCTGATTTCGGCCGTAGCCATCCTGCATGTATGATTTCCAGAGATTGGAGTCAGATCCCGGGGAAAGAGTGCTGAACCCGAGGGACTCCAGCTCCATGTTAGCATGAAAATGTCATGGCAGCAACAGTGCCTGGCTTCCCCTGCTCGGTCCTCAGGCCAGTTCCTCCCTTCTTCTCCCCATCGCCACCAGTGCCCCGCCCCGGCGTGTTTTACCCACTGTGGTCTTTAGACCTTTGCTTGGTTGTAGGCTTTTGGGTGGATGTACACGTAACTTCTCAAGATCTCCCTTGAGTCCAGCAGAGCTTGTTCGGAATGGTCCCCTACAAGGGAATGCAAATATTGTTTCTTTCTGGCTCCAGAGAAAACTGTATCTTTTTGTTTGCATTTGATTTACCTTTCTGATTGTGTCTGATATGAAATTTTTATTTCTTGAGCAGTGGTGGGAAAATGTAAGTGGGATAGCCCAGCATTAACGTCTACCTCAGGTTACCCCAAAGTGGCAAGCAGTTGAGGATGGCTTGGGTTAGATGCCATCCCTCCTAAGTACCCTCTACTAAGCTAGACAAGAGATAGCAGAAGAGGAAAAACCCCTGTAACTCAGGATTCCTCAGTCCAAGAGACTTACATGCTCATTTCTTTGATGAGGACCCCGGTCCAGGGAAGTGGGGCACCAGTGCCGGGGGCACACAGTAGACCCTCAGGAAACCATTGGCATTTTTTCACTTCTCTTCCTGCGAGGATGGCCCCTCGGACCCAGGTACTTTATTGTTCCCCAGCCCCTCATATGTGTGGAGCTCTGCCCTTTACTCCAGTTAGGATAAAACGTTTGGTTTGTTAACAGGTGCCTTCTGATGGATTTTGCTTAGAGAGAATGGAGAGGCAAGGGGGGGGGGCAGTCCTCTTTGGAGGATGATGGTTTTACTCCCCTTCATGACATCTCAGGCTCTAGCTCTTCTCCCTGGTGTCCTCCTGTCCCCCTCTGTTCTTTCCCTCTCACTTCCTCTCTCTCCCCTCCCCCTCCATTCCCCTGCTGCTCTCTGTCCCCCTCTCCTCTCCTCTGCCTGCCTGCCTGCTCTTCTCCATCTCTTACTCGCCACCTGCAGCCTCGCCGCCTCTCCTGTGCTCCTCTTGTCTCCCTGTGGTCTCCTCAGTGGAGTACAGTAGGAGCGTCACAGGGTTGTTTTTTTCTCCTTCTTTGCGTGTTACAAGTCCCTCTGTTACACCCATACCATAAATAACACTCGAGCATCTGCCAAACACATTCCTCACTTGTGTTAATAGGCTGTGATGATGCCGGAGCCGGTTGCCATGGCAACCTCATTTTTGTTTGACTGTATCCCACTCGGCTACAGAAAGCTCTGCGTGCACTCACACACAGGCAAGCACGCTCACACAACTATTGCATATGTTTAGCTATTAAAGGTTATTTTGGAGAAAAAATCTCCGAGCCTTGTGAGGGTGGGTGGTCATTTTGCCAAGGAGGGGAGCGTTTCCCACCGTCTGGTGTTACTTTAAGAGGCGATAATGGGTGGAAGAGCTCTTTGAAAAGTAGAGAGTTCTGTTCAGTGTGGGGTATTATTATTCTGCAGCCACATTAAACCTGCTCCGAGGTGGTTTCCGAGGAGCCCATTCCGACCCCATGTGGGTCCGTGAGGGTGGAAGCGCTGTTAGAGGAGGTTGCCTTGGAGAGCTGTAGGAGGCTGTCCTTGCAATGTGGGATGACCCATCCTCCAACCAGCCTCCCTGCAGCTCCTCCTTCTCTTCCCTCTAACCCTTTGGGAGAAACTTAGTAATTTTCTGCCTTTGATCCTTGGTGCCTGTTTGAACCCACAACTGTCACCAGTGGTTCAAGATATCAGAAAGGCACAGGCGCTGTGTGGGTGATGTCGGTGACTGTGTGAGTGCCTGCAGGGAGGAAGCTGGGGATGGATGGGGGTGGGAGCCGACTGCTGCGGCTGCCAAGGGGTGGGTACGAGTGTGCGCGTGCGCATGTGTGTGTGTGTGTGTGTGCATGCGTGTGTGTGTGTGTGTGTGTGTGTCTGGTGTGGGCTGGCCACAGATAGTGTATGCATGCTATGCAGATGTGCCTGTCACGTGGGTTGGCCCCGGGTGTGTATGTCTGACTGTTCCATGGCTGGCCCAGGTGATGGAGGGTCGGCCTGGGAAGCCTTTGTGTTGACTTTGAAAGGAGATCATGGCAGCTCTGTCCTGGTTATTCTCGGCTGGTGGGTGGCTTCCTGTGGCTGCTTGCCTTTCGGATTCTGGCCCTTGAACGCCCTTCTGACCTTGACCTCTGACTTCTTAGGGAAGTACCTTGGATGCACCTCCCTTTCCATAATGAGGCCAGGGACTAGACTTGAGTGGTTAGCTCCTCTGACCCATGGAGTTCCCCCTTTCTGTTACTCACCGCTCAGCTGCCCAGTGAGCCCCACTGAAGGGCTGCCTCCTGGTTCTGGAACTTGGCCCTGAGGCCTGTTTTGTGGCTGCCCTATGGGTGCTCCTGGCAACCACTGCCTGGCTGACCACCTGGTGTGGAGGGGGACACACTTCCACTGCAACCGCCGGAAGCTGGGAATCGCCTGTAACCAATTACTTCTCCAACACCCGCATTCCTCGGACAGAGAAATCGGCCTTTGTGAACTCCAGCAGCACAGCAGTTGGGGTGGGGGTTGGTGATGCTTTTGCAGCCGAGGAGGGTCTCCATGTCTTGCCTCAAGGCTAATTGTGTTTGCCAATTATTTTTGCTAATTGCTTTCGATTATGTTGCCTTCTCTACGGGTGGGAAGGGGGTGCTTGGAGTGGAGCAGAAGCCTCTGGGGTGGGGGGTTGAGCAGGGCTCCTAGAGGAGGGGGTCGTTTCCTAGACCCCAGGGGTGCCTTCATTCCTGTGAGGAGGACTGCGGGAAATGGCAGAGACCCAGCAAGGAGCAGGGTGATCAGCTGCTGCATTTGCAGGATGTTCACTGTTAATAATTGAATGTAAGTTTTGATCTAAAGCAAGAGCAGGAGGTCTATGTTTTGTGGAATGTAGAACAGTGTGCTCATGTTCCTGTACAGAGAGGACACAAACAGTGTCTTAAACCCCATGATGGAGACCTGCCCAGCCTCTCCGAAGTGCTAAACATCAGCTTCACAGGCCTGGACAGCAGCTTCCCTGCACTGACGGGCCCTGGCCAGGAGTCAGGGCTGGGGCCGGAGCTGGGCCGGGCCTTCTCTTCTCTGGAGCTCCCACCTTGGTTCCGGCAAGAAGATGGAGTGTGTGTTGGGGAGAAGGGCACCGCATGTGAAAGCTCCCTGTGATTGTACCAGCCTCTTGCTGGCTAACTTCCAGTCCGCAGCTGCCCGCTTGCACCTCAGTTAACTTTATCTTGTGGTAGTAGGTCCAGATGGTGGTCGTTTGCTTCCCAGGAGGAGGAGCCTGTGTTGGGATTGGAAACAGCTTGCTCCAGGAGCTCTCACATGGGCCCATAAACCCTCTGGTTGCAGTTACATACGTTAGGTTGTAGCGTATCCTCCGTCATCCATGCGTGCCAGATGAGGGTAGCTAGCTGATGGAGGGCGGGATCAGCATTCGTCTTCTCTCCCAAACAAGAAACTTTGTGAAGACAGTTGGAAAGCTCTGCTTTCCCTACCTTGTCTCAGGGCAATGTCCAAGTGCAGGACAGAGAAGATCTCTCTTTACAGTAGCCTGAACAAAATCTGGGGGTCTCCAGTTATGGGACGGGTGAGCTTAATGTGAGTCTGCATCCTGGGCTGGCTCTTGGGAAAGACCAATGGGGTCTGGGTTAGGTTCATAGGCAAATCCAGTTCATAGGAGGATCGACGTCCCCTCTGTAGCACCTTGCTCCATGCTAGAATGCAGCGGACTGGAAGTCCTTGACTTCTCAGAGAACATGGGAAAGGATGGGGATATTTAGCTGGGAGGAGAACAGGCTGTAACAAAGTAAGAAAACCTGCAGAGACAGGCAAGCCATTATTGCTGGGATCCCTGTTGTCAGATAGTAGAAGAGGGACGACATTTATTTTCGGTTGCTCCCAAGGACAGGGTTGGGTGGAAATACTTGACAGATTTCAGCTCCAGGTAGAGTCCCCTTCCTAGTCTCCTTCCTGTGCCAGTGGAGATGGTCCAGTGGAACCTGGATGGCCGTCTGCCAGGCTGGTTACTGAGGAAATGGAAGGTTCTGCTTTCAAAGGCCCAGGGTGGGGCCCAGGATTGGATCTATTGTTTCAACAGCTTGGATCCAGTTTTCAAAGTTCCCCAAGTGGTCTTGATGACCAACTCTTAAGTCTGCAGTCTTTGGCCCCCCATCCCAGCTTCAGTATAGAGGAAGCAAATCCTGTGGACCCATCTGGAGATACACAGGTGGGGCTGGTGTGAGTACTGATGCAGGGATGTAGACACGGAAGGCGAGTGGTAATGACAGAATAGGAGGGGAAAGGTGCCCCAGACCTGGACTCATATTCTCCTCTTGCTCCTCCTCCCAACCATGCCCAGCCCCCCTTCCTATTTTGAGGCAAAGCAATCCGTGGCTCACTATTGGTAGGGGTTGCGGATTTTCAAGCAGAAAGACAGACCTTGGTTTAGTCTTGGTTCATTCATTTAGTTTGTAAGTGAATATTGAAAGCCTTGAGGATATCCAGGTCTGGAACGGATAGTAAAGAATGAGGAGATTGGGTATTGAGGAGGGAGGCTAGAGGTAGGGACTTAGGAGATGGTTTGAAGGAGAAGAAGTAGGAAGGAAAGGAAGGGAAGATTGGAACTTTGAGTGTGGGGATGGGGGAAGGGCTTGGAAGTGGGGGCAGGGATGCTCTCGGGGAACAATGAAATATAGTCACAGAAAAGGGGGAGGTAGACAAACAAACACTGAGAAACAGTGGTGGCTTTATTGTTTAGGCCAGCCTCATGTGTCAGCGTGAAATCCCGCCCCCCGCTTACCAAGGCTCCCCCCCTCCCCCGCCGTTTCAGCACCCCTACCATCTCTTTCTCTGGGAGGGTTAGGCGCTGTGGCTTCTGGGCTTGAGGTTTCCTGACCTCACTCTTGGGTGGTCCTGTCTCCCCTTCCCTTAAGGGTTCCCTGGGCTTTTTATCACAAAGCTCACTGAAGTCCTAGTTGGCTTTTGGAAGGATTCCTGAGGGACCTAGTGCCAGCCTCAGTGCCCTGGCACCCAGTAGGTGCTCGGTGAGGGTTTGTTTGAATGAATGAACGAACGCATGAATGCGTGAATGGGTGGTAGGGTGGGTGGACAGCTGCACGCAGAATCTCTGCTGTGCCGAAGTGCTAGACCAACACCTCCACAGAAGGAAGCGATGTAGCTCTGCTTGGAAGCCTATTTCGGGGGATTGTGATCCTCAACTCCGAGCAGGGCTTCCCAAATCCCTCCTCTGCCATTTAAAATGTGTGTCTTCCTGGAAACAGAGAGCTGTTGCCTGGCACTGCTGGGACAATATCACTTCACAGATTGGAAAACCTTTATTAAGTCATTCTTTTGACTTCTCCCTATCCATTCAGACAACAACCATTTATTAGGTGCCTACTGTGTACCGGGCATTGTGCTAGGCCGAGGGAGTCCCAAGATGATTCAACCTGCGTCCTAGCTTCTAGAACTGCCTTTAGCTCAGACTCTCCCACTAAATGTCCTTTGAAGGGGCATTAATGGATGTTTCGCATACACACATTCAGCTCTGTGTGTTAAGTAAGTTTAGGAAATACTGGGTTAAACAGAATTCTTGACTATAGGACTTTAAAGCTGTTAGTATGTTAATATGTACTAAAATTTTCCCGTATCAAACATATTTGACCTCAGAACCAGTTTTTCAAGGAACATCATAGGGGGCCTCTGTGTTTGTTTAAATGCACTGCTGCAGGGGGCGGAGTTTGTCAGAGTCCAGCCCCTGCCTCTGGGGCAGACCTTGGCAAACTAGTCTAGACAGGGGTGTTTGTTGGGGACTTTCCTCCGCAGGAAGGAGATTGCCCAGCTCGCATCCGCTAGCTGCCTGTTTTAAAGTCTCATTCCCCATCTGGGTCCAAAATCCTTTATTAAGTAAAGTGACGGGGCCGGAAGGGATCAGGGAGATGCCTCCTTTATCTAGTTTCAGTTTCTCGTACGGGTTTCTGGTGCATGTTTTCTGCAGGCCTGGCACTGGGCTTATCCCTCACATACATGACCTCATTTAATCATAATATCAACCCTACGAGAAAGACATGTTTATCCCCATTATCCGGGCCGCAGAAACTGGAATTAGAGAAAGTAAGTACCTTCCCCAAGGTCACACAGCTAGTGAGCATAGCAGATGGTTCAGTGCCGGCCCATATTCCCTGGGCATGTACCTCTCCACTCTTGCCAGCCAGACGTCCAGCTGTCAGCACCTGAGGGCTTTCTTTCTCTGGCTCCGAGCCCCTTGGTCTGCTCCTGGGGCAGGTCAGAAATGCCGGGCAGTTACCATCCCAGGGCAGCTCTCGATCAATGACTGTTGTGTGCTGGTGGATAAATACCCCAGCTCCCTTGCTCCGGGGGTGAGGGGGTTATAACTCCGAGGCGTGTTTCTCATGGATTCCCAGTTCCGAAGCAGGATTCGGCCCTGGTTGTCCACAGGGGTAACAGGCTTGAAACTTTCTGTGGGTGACTTTCTTCTCTTCCTTTTCTCACTCCTCCACACCCTTTCTAATGTTTCCTGGAGTCACCTTCTGGGTAAACCACTTGTCCTCCAATCCTTGTCTCAGGGTCTTTTTCTAGGGAAGTCCACATTGAGAGTGGAGAAGGTAGGAGTCTAACCAGGTTTGACTTGGACACCAGGGAGGGGAGAGGCCGCCTACTGGAGTGAAAACGCAGGTGCAGAACGCTGTGGCAGACTCAGCCCCTAGGCCTGCCTTGGCCTCTCATGCCCATTTGCTAACATATATTTGCTGCTAGTAGAGTAGTTGCTGGACTAGCAGAATTATGTGAAACTTAAAAAACCACAAATATACATATATTTTAATTTTTTTCTGCTTCTTTTTTTTTTTTTAAGTCTCTGCTTCTTAAAAATGTGTGGCTTTCTATTTATTCCCTAGGTAGCGGCTCAAATATCAGCCAAAAGACTCAAATGCTTTTACATTGATTAGCGTTTTATAGCTGACAAAGGACTTTACCACGTGTGATCTGCTGACAGCTCTGAGGAGGTGATGGATAAAGGTGGGACAAACACTGGCTCTGGGGCTCACGGACTCAGGGGCTGAGGGGAAAACCCTGGTTATATGATTCTGGCTAAGTGGACTAACCCTTTCCCAATCCGTTTCCTCTCTGTAAAGTGGGGATGATAGATTCTGACTGACAGGATCTGTTGTTGGTTGGTCCAAACAAGTTAATGCCTGTAGGAGTGCTCCTAGTTACAGACCTGTTTCCGAGAGGAGGAGGTCGAGGTTCAGAGAGGTTGAGTGACCTCATTTAGGTCACACAGCTAGCTCATTAGCTTAGGAGCTGCTATACAAATCCAGATCTGTCTGAAGAAGCAGTAGAAGGCACAGCTGCTCTCCAGCAGTTGTCTGTTCGGTTTTGGAATGCACGGTTTTAAATGTGTGATGGCCTCCCTTCCCTTGTGGTGTCTGGCTCAGATCGGCATTAAATGACTTGTCATTTCCTGAGCCTGCAGTGATGCTGCGAGGGAAGGCAGCGCTGAAGTGCTCAGGGGGCACCTGGGAGCAGATGTTTACCTATGAAGAGCCCCTGAGTGGCTTCATGGATGAGAGCTCAGCTCTGGGGGGGGGGGTGAGGCTGCCTTATATCCAGTCAGGGTGGCATAAATGGGACAGGGGAGGGGAGGGAGGAGGCTCCAGGGGACACACAGGATCGCTTCTTGATACATGTTGGAGGTCAAGACTCGGGGTCTTTCTGCCAAGTAGCATCCGGTCGATATGCAGCTTAGTGCTTCCCAGTGCGTTTTAAACCCAGCCTCCCAGCACTATCAACCCCTCAAACGTATCTCAAATCTCCTTTAGCTCTGCTTCAATCCACTTCTGTCCCTCTCACTCTTTACGAGAAAACTAGGGAAAATGAAACTCCTGCTTAAGGGTTATTCCTTTTGCTAAATGGATTTTCCAGGTTTTATTTTCACGTTGTTTTTTCTTTTTTTTTGGTGGTGGTGGGGGGATGGTGGGGAGTGGAAAGGCTATTTATTTGTTCACTTAACATGCCCAAGTCCCTGGCCTTCCTCTGGCCAAGTCCCTTTTCCTGAGGGATCCATCCATCTGCATGACTGGCCCTCAGGCAAGAGTACCACTAGAAAGTGCCTTGGCCCTGACCGCTCTGCTGAGGCTGCTGCCCAGGGAGAGGGGCCAGGCTGCAGCCCCAGGGGACAGGGCAGGCTTGTGCCCCTCCAGGGGCCCTGCCTTTGTGACAGCTCATGCTGTAAATCTACATTAGAAACATCCAATACTTTCGACAATAAAAATAAACTTTAAAACATATGAAAAATAAATTAGAAACATCCTCTTCTATTTCTCTGTAGCACTTAATGCTGGTTTGTAATTTTATCTTGGTGGGTAATTTTATCTATCAGTTGCTCTATTCAACCGTCAGCCCTCGGAGGGCTGGGGCCTTGTCTCTGATCATACCTGAATGTTTACTGAATGTTATTGACTTTCTGACCTTTACTCGCCGAGCACTGTGGGAAGAAGGCAGATAAGTTCCCATCCTCAGGTTCCACAAGGGGTTCTGACTCTTGGCAGGGAGGGGTCCCTCCTGGTGTTCTCGTCCTGGACAGGGCAAGCTTGTCCTCTAGGCAGGGGGGGTCTAGAAAAACACGGGCTTTCATTTTCATTCTCCTCCTTCTCTTGCTCGCCCACTGAACAGTCAGCTGATGTCTGGGAGGACATCAGGGGCACCCATTTGCCTCCCCTCCTGTCCTTGGTCTCTCCTCTTCTCACCTTTCTCCTCGGATGTCCTTTCCTGCTCCTCGAGCCCTCCCCACTCGCCTCTTTCCAGGTATAAAACGTGGGGACAATCTCAGAGATTCACCTGGAGGAAAGTTCAGTTGTAAGGACAAGAAACATGAGCATGGGTACTGCACAAATTCCAAAAAGTATTTCCTCACTGTTTCCCAAGAAATCCCATGCAATGAATAGCAGTTCTTTGCAGAGTGTGTGATCAGCTCCCTCACGGTTGATTGCAGTGCGTGTGTCAGCCTCTGTTTTTCACCTCACCTGCCCACGGTGGGCAATTAACTTTCTGGGTGGGATCATGTTAAGTAACCCGCCAGAGCTTAAGGTGTGGGAAGTGATGGCACAGGTAGGAGTTTTTACATAACCCCGTCTCCAGGCTCACCTGGCATGGCCTGGGCACCAGCATTTATTGTGATCCCGGAGCCGCTGATGTGCCCGGGGTTGAGAACTCCTGCCCCAAGCCTCCCTCCATTGACAGAGAGATCACGTGGAAGACGCTGAGCCTGATTTATGGAGATATTGAAAGGCGAGTTGTTTATATTGGAAGGGTTTATTGCGGTGATTCAGTAGAGAAGGATGGCCACTAAAAATTATTGCAGGCATGCAATAGGGGAAGAAAATTTGGTTGGTGGTTGGTGTATAAAACCTTGTCAGGCATGGCTATGGCTTAGTATATTTATGTTGCTCTTATCACCGGCAATTAGCCCCAAACATGGCCCAGTAAATGGCTCAGTGCGGCGCTATGATAACTGAGGAGCATTTTAGGAAATGACTGCACCATGTGCCTCAGCTGTCTCAGCAGAGCAGCAAACCTCACGACATTCCTGGCAGCCTGTTAGCTACAAACAAATGCCTATTGATTGGATTAACTCTTCCCTGTCTTTTTTTTAAAAAATACATTTTATTGATTTTTTTTTTTTACAGAGAGGAAGGGAGAGGGACAGAGAGTTAGAAACATCGATGAGGAAGAAACATCGATCAGCTGCCTCCTGCACACCTCCCATCGGCTATGTGCCCGCAACCAAGACACATGCCCCCGACCGGAATCAAACCTGGGACCCTTCAGTCCCCAGGCCAATGCTCTACCCACTGAGCCAAACCGGTCGGGGCTCTTCCCTGTCTTTTGGTGAACTCTTCCCTGACATTTCACTTTGCAGTGGCAAGGAATTGTACAGACGCCTGTGGCCCGCCCACCTCTAGCAGTGTTCGTTCCTCTGTGTCTCTCTCCAAGTAGAACAGTGTAGTAGATGCTCAGTAAGATTTGTTGGATGAATTTGCTCAAAGTTACACAGCAGGTAAAGAGCAATGTTAGTCCAGTTATTATCATTATTACTTTTTCTGTGTCTCTTCAGGTCACGAAATATAGGCAAGAGGTTATATAATTAGCGATTCTCTGTGTGCATTTATTGTTATCAGCATGTGTGGCACAGACTGAGGTGATGTGCAGGAGGTGGAGAAGTGTGGCTTGCACTCTGAAAGGGTTTCCTTCCTGTCCATGTTGGGGCCACTTCTTTCCTAGCGGCAGGGCCAGAAACACCGGGGGCCGGGTGCAGCCCTCGTGTTCCTCGAGGACCGTGAGAAGCACAGTAAGCTGTGGTCCATCTGAGGACTGAGAGGATTGGGGAGTGCCAGGTGCGTGGGGCTGAGGCCTGGGGAGATGTCCTCGGGGTAAGTCCTCCCCGAATGGCCACATGTGTTCATGATGTGGTCTTTTTTGGAAAGGGGTTATCTGGGGAGAGTTAATTTTGGATTCCTGCTTTACATTTATTTTTAAAGTGGGATATTTCTCCGGCATTGGTGACAATGGCCTAGAAAAGCCGGCTTAGTCACTATCTCATATCTTCTCCACGTGGGGCCCCTGCTTTTCCCACCTGATGTCCATCCGTAGGGCTGATTTAAAGGTGTGTCGGCCTCTCCTTCTGAGGCCTCAGGGTGGTTTTTCTGGCAAACAGGTCTGTGGGTAACTCCTGCTAGTCTAAGGTGGGATCTTCCTCTATGGGGCGTGGGTGGGTTGGGCAGCTCTTCGCTTCTCTTGGGAGGCAGTAATGGCCTCTCGGCAAGGCCTTTCTGGGCCCTGGCCAAGTCTGTAGGATTAGTTCTAGCCTGCCTAGCCCGCAGTCTTTTGTTCTTTACTTTTGCTCTGAATTTTCCGAAAATAACAGAAAAATCACCCGAAGCCTGGATTTAAAGGGCAGACCTGGTTTCTCTTAAGGGAACGAAAAGATACGGAGTGTGGCATCCTTCTTCCCCAGTCTGGAGCGGGAAGGGGGTCTCGTGGGCTGACCCTGGGGCAGGAGATAGGAGAAAGGAGGCGGCCCGGGGAGAGGGTGTGAAAGGAGGCACCCACCGGCACACTTTGTTGGGAGTTGGGGAGAAGGGCTGAGTCTAGCCCTGGAGTGCTGTGCCGGGCATTTGCTCGCTGCAGGCCGAGCTGCCCACTTTGAGGCTCCCAGTGGTCTCCCGCACTCTGCGCTGCTGTTAGCCTGATAGGAACAACTCTGGCTTGGGGGTGTGTGGGCCAGCGGCTGGGCAGGGTCCCTGCTCCCTGGTTGCACTTGGGTGCGGGTGGTAGTAAAGAGTGCAGCGGCTCGGAGCCTTGGGCTTCCCAGAGCTGAGAAGCTACCAGCTGGCCACACAGGTGGAAGGTGCCACCCTGAGGGTGCCCACGCTCTCCCACTTGCTGCTGTCCCTGTCCAGCTCCACCCTTCTCCAGAACTGGTATTCAGGTGCCTCTCTCTGTTACAGTTCACAAAGGCAGAGTTCAGAGTGAACTCTGACATCTCCAGGCCCCTAGGAGGAAAAGCTTGCAGGAAACTACCTGTTTGGCCTGTGGGGGTGAGAGAGAAGGCCTCTGTCATCTCCCTCCACCTCCGTCCGTGGAGGGCTGAGGAGGCACTGAGCGCAGGCTCCTCTGGCTCCCTAACGTTCCCCCTGTATTTGGAGGTGTGGGGCAGGCTGTGCTTTGGGAACAGAATCTCTGTTTCTTCTCCATGCACTAGCCTCCCACTGTCCCGATGAGCCCTCAGGGCCTGGGCATGGAGAGAAAGAGGATGCTTCATCCTTTCCCTCCATGGAAATCTGCCTCTCTGAGCTACCCTGCCTAAAGCTAGGACAATATTGCCAATTCCTACCCATTAACACCCACAGCGCTGAGCACTTAGGAACTTAGTTGACTCTCCTAATCTCCCCTTAGGTAGGTACTGCTTTTATTTATTTATTTTTGGAGAATAATTTACAGATGAGAGCAACGGAGGCCCAGAGAAGGTAAGAGGCTTGCCTCAGGTTGCACAGTTAGAGCGCTCACACTCTCAGCCAATGCTCCAGCAGCTCCCAAGCTATTTGTGGGTGAGAATTCCCCAGGAATCTATTTGAAAATCCAATTCCTGGGCCCCTTGTCGGAGTCTGATCCAGTAAATCCAGTGTAGAGCCCGGGAATCTGCACCTTCAGGAGGCATCCCCAAACTTGGGGCCTATCGTACCTTCCCAGGTGGAGAAGACCTTGGAGGCTGGCAGGGTCCCCGCACCCTGAAAAGACGGGGAGTGTCCACCCCTATGCAGAGGTGGAGGTTTCTGCTTTACCTTCACTCAGGTGGGCAGGAGAAGGCAGAATGAGATGCTTAGACTGCAGGTAGGAGGGGACTTTCTGCTGAGCCGGTGCCTGCTGGTTCTCAGAGGGCAGAGCTGGAGGAGGCTGTGGGGGAGGCAGGGAGAGAGGACATGAAGAGACTGCTCTGAGGTCAGGAGGTGGGAAGTAGCCTGGAGCAGAACATATGTCCACGGCCAGAGAGAGGAGGCAGACAGCGGGGTTTCCAGGTGACTGCAGGGACACTGCTGCAGCACGGCAGTCCTGACAGGGAGACACCGGCCTCGGCCTCAGTTTCCTCATCTCTACAACACAGAGCCTCTGACCTCCGAAGGTCCTTCCAGTGTGTACTTTAGCATGGGAGCAGATAAGAGAGGACTTTGCTTCAGAGGCCTGGAAAAGGAGTGCTATGGAGACAAAAATGATACAACCCCAGGGGACCTACAGTCACGTAGCCACAGTGCACACTTCATTTTGCTGCCTTAACCTTGATCGTGGATCTGTCCGTCGATCCTTCTGGTCCATGTCCTTCCATCTGCTTGGACTCAGCATGTCCCCAGACAAAAGCCCTCCTCCTCCCTAAACTGACGTTGCTTTTTTTCCGTGTCAGTTTTCTGTCTGTCTAGGTACTGGTGTCCCATGTTTGTTGGATTGGATTCTTTAACAAGTACCTACTATGTGTTAGACCCTGGGAAATCAAGGTGATGGATTGCAGCCCCTGCCTACAAGGGCAAACCTGTAAATAGTGCCTTTATGCACCTGGCTCCATTCTAAACGTGTTAGTGACGTCAGCTCCTCTGATCCCCACCACAGCCCTGGGAGGTAAGCACTACTGTTGTCACCCCATTTTGAGGATGACAGACAAGGACATTGAGACGTGGAAGGTTCGGTAACGTGCCCCAGCTTCCACAATGAGCCGAGCAGCCTGGCTCCAAGTCTGGGCTCTTGCCTCGCACATCCAGTGCACAGATGGGCATCGCACTCCGGGGGCACAGCGTGACACCTGCAGTCTCGCCGAGAGACAGAGCGCTGGTTGCACAGGGAGGAATGGGAAGAAGTGTGGTGGCAAAGCAGGGCTGGCTAGTAGGTGGGACTAGGTTGGGAAGTGTATAGATTTCCGGGCCAAGGTGG
>PVJN01041720.1:0-18615 GCA_004026805.1 Lasiurus borealis | reverse complement strand
CCTCTGCCAGCCTGGTCACCCCTAACTGCCATTCCCTGCTGGCCTGATTGCCCCCAACTGCCCTCCTTTGCAGACCTGGTTCCTCCAACTGTGCTCCCTTGCTGGCCATCTTGTGGCAACCATCTTGTGTCCACATAGGGGCAGCCATCTTATGTGTTGTAGTGATGGACAATTTGCATATTATTATGTTATTAGATAGAATAGAAGTCTGGTGCACAGATGGGGGCTGGCTGGTTTGCCCTGAAAGGTGTCCCAGATCGGGGTTGGGGTTCCCTTGTAGTGTGGGGTGTCCTAGGTGAGGAGCCGTTGGTGGTTTGCAGGCTGTCATGCCCTCTGAGAAACCAAGCAAAGGCCCTGGTATCTGGGATTTATTTATCTTCTATAATTGAAGCTTTGTAGCCTTGAGGAAAGCCAAACCTCCTTCTTGCTCCTTAGCCACAACCCTTTTTTGGGGGATTTATTTATCTTCTATAATTGAAACTTTTGTGGAGGACAAGGCAGGGCAGGGCTGCAGAAACTTGGCTTTCTCCATTGCTGGGGGTAACTCAAGCCTCCTGCTCTCTCCAGCTTCTTGGTTGCCACCATTTTTGTTGGGATTTATCTTCTATAATTAAAACTTTGTGCTGAGGCCAAGGTAGGCCAGGGCAGGCAAAAAGTTTGGCTTCCTCTTTTGCTAGGAAAACCCAAGCCTCCGGCTCTTTCTGTGGCTTCTGCCATCGTGGTTAGGTAATTTACATACTTGCTCCTGATTTGCGGTCAGTGTAGCTTGTGGGTATAGTGGAGGCACAGTCAATTTGCATATTACTCTTTTATTAGATAGGATAATTAGATCCCTTTTTCTACCAAGTTAATATTTTTAATTTATTTCATAAAATTCCATAAAATTTTAAATGAAATATTATTAAATGTTAATATTAATATGATAAGTATCTATAAATTTGCTTTTGTTGTTATTGTTTTTTGGTATGTTGCAAACAATTTAAATCTTAGTAAAGTTTATATAAGAATTTTCAGCTTTTTGTTTTTTGAAGTTTTCTATATTTTAAAATCCAGAATGGAATCTGAAATTTTCATTTATTTTAATACACTAATTTTTCACAATTATTTTGAAAAAATATTTTTATTTGCAATTACTTCCATTAATTATGTGAAGTCATTGTCTAAATTTTATCCATCTATGTTTTCCTGTTGTAAACTTGACTTATCTCATAAAATGCCAAACAACAAATAAATAATACAAACCAAACACATAGACATGGACACCGGGATGTGAAAGGGGATTGGGCATGTAATGAAGGGTAGAGGAGGTTGAGTGTATGATAATAGAAGAAGATCTGTCTCTGTGGAGTGGACACACAATGCCATTTACAGATGATGCATCATAGAATAATTGTTGAAACTTATGATTTCATTAACCACTGTCCCACTAATAAATTTAATAAAAATTAATTTTGAAAGAGGATACATGATGGGATTTAATTTAATATTAAGTGTTCTGACTCAAAATTCATAAATTTTCTTATATTGTAGATTTTATGTTGTTATATTTTCCAGGCTTGGTAGTAATTTAACATAATATGGCAATATTTTCATCTTTTCTAAGTTGCACTTATGCAACAGCAGTAAAATATTTAAATTTTGAAACAGTATGCTTTGAAAATTTGCTGATAATTATCATCTTTAATTATAGTAATATATTTGAAAATTTCCTTTATTTTTATTTCTTACTAGAGGCCCAGTGCATGAAATTCATTCACAAGGATGTTTGTCCCTCAGCTCAGCCTGCACCCTTTCCAATTTGGGACCCCTCAAGGGATATCCAACTGCCCATTTAAGCCCGATCCTACCTTTAGAGCCTTCCTGATTTAAATTTCCACTGACTGCTTCTGCCTGTCAGCCTTCTCACCCCATAACCACTCCCCTGCCAGCCTGAATGATGCCTAACTGCTCCCCTGCCAGCCTAGTCTCCCCCCAACTGCTTTCCCTTACAGGCCTGGGTTCCCCAAATGTCCTTCCCTGCAGGCCTGGTCCCTCCTAATTGCCCTCCCCTGCTGGCCTGATCACCCACACCTGCCCTCCACTTCAGGCCTGGGCCTTCCCAACTGCCCTCCCCTGTAGGCCTGATCACCCCCAACTGTCCTCCCTTACAGGCCTGGTTCATCCCCTGCTGGCCTGATTGCCCACAATTACCCTCCCTTGCAGACCTGGGCCCTCCCAACTGCCCTCCCCTGCTGGCCATCTTGTGGTGGCCATCTTGCATCCACATGGAGGCAGCCATCTTTGACTACCTGGGGGCAGTTATCTTGTGTGTTGGAGTAATGGTCAATTTCCATATTACTCTTTTATTAGGATTATTCTATTTTTTATTTCCCTGTTAGTGTGAATTGTTGGTTTATATTTTATATAAAGCAATATACTTTCAGCAAAAAAAAATTTAGTGTAAAATTAATTTTAGTGTAAAATTAAATTTCTTTATATTTAAAAATACTTATGATTTGTATAGTTCCTGGCAGATCTCTTTCGGTTCTGAAAGGGATACATTGACACCTAGTAATAGTGCTCTAGTCCTTATAGTTAATTCTGGAGCAGAAAAGGGTTATATTCTTTATTATGTTACTGAGATCTGTATATTTTACTCATCATTTCAAACAGATCTTTATTTTTAAATGAACTTTATATATTTTTTAATTTTTTATTAATGATGCCTTTGTCCACTATCATTAAGCTTATTAATTAGTTTTCCAGGTTATTGAATTTAATATTGTTTATTTCCTTTTTATATAGTAATACAAAATTTGATGTTAGCATTCTTCTGCTTGCGAAGGATGTTATATGCCATATATTTTGAAACATGTTGTTCATATTAAAATTTTCAAAATAGTGCTTTTCTTCATTGACCTAAGTATTTCAAGAAAGTGTTTTTGTATTTTATTGATTTAAAATACCAAATTATTCCTAAATTGTTTGATAGAATTAATAAGAATAGGAGCTGTTTTTATTTTTGTGTGAATAAGTTAATTTTACAGTGCTTCGTTTTCCAAGGGCAGCTTATTCTAAGATGCTGTTAGGTCAGATCCTCTAAAAGTAGACACAAACCAGGTTCAGATGTGCAAGAGATTTATTGGAGTGAAATACTTTCAAAGCTTAAAGGAGAACAAACAGTGAGGCTGTAGAGAGCCTTCAGTTTGTGATGCAGGAGAGAGGTAAGAAAAAATGGGAAAAAGAAACTCAGAGTGTCGCATAGTTCTATGAATATTTTGGCCAATATAAGGATAAGTTTTCAAGCAAAAGTCACTCATTGAAAGAACGCCACATCTCACTGTCTTGGTCTTATTGCCATGCTCAATCACCATTCACTTGAAAGTTGGTCAAGGAAAGTGTTTGTGATAATGTGGTTATGACTCCCAAAAGGGACCTTTGTATGACCACCACAGTCCATGACTTTTGTTGGACAGATCTTTCTCTATGTAGGTTTATGTTTCGGCTTCACAGTTTCTGTGATCTTTCTTCCAGAAAAAAAACTTAGAAGAGGGCAGGCTAGTGGAACAAACTATAGCTTCTTTTGTTGCACTGGAACTCTAGGTTTTCCTCCTTATATACTGCCTGTCCAAAATTCTCTTTACACACCACTTTGGTAGATCTTGTTAACTTGACTAGTACTATGACCCACACATTCATTTTTAATGTGTCTGAGCCCTTGGTAGTAATCATGCTGTTTTCAAACCAAGTTGTTGTCTCTGTTTATCTGCAGTTACCAGTACAATGGGTCAGTTAGTACAGAAAGTACTAGAATGGATCACCTGTTCTACATATGTTCTTTCCTGCCATAGTCTGCTGTTGGATCTCTGTATATTATTTTTTATTTCAGTCAGTATATGCTTAATTTCTAGTTGGTCCTTTTTCATATTCTCAAGGGTCTCACTAAATTTATTGGCCTTTTCAAGTAAATTCTTGAAAAACCTTATAACTGTGGTTTTGAACTCTATATCCAGTCATTTGCTTTCCTCCATTCCTTTCATTTGTGACCTGTTTCTTTGTCTCTGCATTTTGGCTACTTCCCTGAGTTGATAGAATGGCTTCGTGTGCTAGGTGTCCTATAAGGTCCAGTGGCTCAGCTTCCCTCGTTACCTGAGGTGGACACTTTTGGTGCACTCCTTTGTGGCTGTGTGCAAGTCTTATTATAGTTAAGCCTTGATTGTTGTTGGTATCACTGAGAGGAATTGAGCTTCAGGCCAATTGGCTATGAGGATCAGCTGTGATTACACTGGGAGAACTTCTGTGCTAGAGTCACCCTTATGAGACAAGACTCGTAAAAGCCTCTATGCTCAGCTTGGATGAGGCAGTCTCAGGGCAGAGCAGACAGCAATGGCTTCCCATAAACTCTGCCCTAGGGGGCTCCTGGGTATCAGTGTCCCGTGGTAATCACTGCAAGCACCTGTGAGAGAAACCGACCCTCTAGTTTTGCCCACTGCCAAACAGTCCAGTTTCTTCCCTAATGAGTCTGGGTACCCAGAGTCTTGCTGGAAATGGAGTTCAGAGCAGTCAGAGGCTTCTGTCTCCCTTCAGCTTGAGAAAGCCAGCCACAGACTCAATTGCCAGCCCTCTCCGCACACATGCCTCTGTACCTCTGCCTTCCACAGTTCCTCTGCATCTCAATGTGCTTTTCTGTTTCTTGGCCGTCCAGTTTCTTCCCATGTGAATCTGGGTATCCAAAATCTCACCTGGAACTGGAGTTCAGAGCAATCGGGAGCTTTTGTCTCCCTCCCAATTGAGAAGGCCAGCCATGTACTCAGCTGCCAGCCCTCTTCTCAGCATGCACGCCTCTGTACCTCTGCTTTCTGCAGGTCCTCTGAGTCTCAGTATGCTTTTCTCTTTCCTTCTAGTTGTAGAATTTCCACTCAGCCAGCCTTCCCATGGTTCTGGATGATGTTCGTTTTGTCTTTTAATTGTAATTTTGAAATTATTGTGTGAGGCAGCATTTTAGGTGTTTACCTATGCTGCCATCTTGTTTTCCTCATTTTAATTCTTTAGCAATTTGTCCACCAACATTGACTAGGGACTCTCAGTGACCACATAATTCCTACTCAATGTTGAGTGACCAAGATCCAAGCTCTCATCCTATTGCCTATTTTCTCAGGCAGCTCTTGAATCTTCTAAAGAGCAGAAAACAAAGATAATATCACATGTGCAAGAAATGTATATGTGGAAATGACTGTGAAGGATAATTATCAAGGAACCCAAGGAGTCAAGGGAGAGCCTTGGGATACCATGTAGGTTTTCTGTCAGTGAAGAAGAGAGGGAGGGAAGGAAGCTGGAAGGAAGATATACAGACTATTATACAGTTCCAAAGAAGGTTCACCTGTACTAAAGGGGACTCCCTGAGCCACAATCTTTCAATTGGAGGAGTTTTGTGTCTCACAGGAATGGAACTGCATTCATCATCATTGGTGGGAGAAACCTTTGGAAAGGGTAACTATATCAATCAGTTATGTTCTGTGGCAGAAGATCTGAAAGACATATTTTCATGGCAACCACAGATGCTGTCTAATGTTCAATAGAACTTTTTAAAATTAGTGTCCCCCATTTCCTAGAGCTTTTAATTCTCTTCAATTAAAGACATTTTGGAGAAGCTCTGCTAGTTTTTTCTACATACTTTCTTTTGAAGAAATGTTTGATGTTTCTCTTTATGGTCTTTTTAAATCTTGACATAATAGGGACAGAATTCTTTAGAGGTTGAGATACAAAGTGATGGCCTTTTCTGATTTTTACATTTATACATATATAGGCTTTTATTTGTTCTTATTTTCTTTGATCATTTAATGCTGGTTTTGGAAAGAGAGTTATAGAGGACCTGCTCATGCTTTTATCTTTCTCAGAAGTTCCCCTGATCCCTGTTGAATCCATCTGCTTATTCAATCTATGTGTCTCACTGAATGATGTGTCCTTGCCCAAATCCTTCTTAAAACAAATGAATGAGGTCTTTGTGCTGAGAATGTGACTTATTTTAGTTAAGGTATCTGCTTAGAAATAAGTGAAATAGTTGAATAGATACATGAACAAATACAGTTGAAGTGAACATTGATTTTTAGAAAGATAATATAAGAGGACGGATTCAACTAAATTTGGTAAAAGTATTCTGTGTTTTTTACAATGAAATATTTCTGAAATATTTTTATGAATATGTGAATATGATTAATTAATTGAATTTTGAGTTTCCTTATCTTTTTAGACAGTTAATATGACCAAATTAAATCACTGGAGTATTAATTCATATTTCAAGAAGTGCATTGCATATACCTACATTAAAAAGACCAAAAAGAGCCTTATACAGTTTAGTTCAGTGGATAGAGCATTGGTCTATGGAAAAAAGGTTCATTTCTGGTCAAGGGCATGTGCCTTGTTTGCGGGCACATCTTTAGTAAGAGGTGTGCAGGAGGCAGCTGATCGATGTTTCTCTCTCATCAATGTTTCTATCTATCGCTCTCCTCTCCTCTCTGTGAAAAAAAAATCAGTAAAATATATTAAAATAAAAGACCCAAAAGAATATGAAAAAGCCATTTTACCCTGAAGTCTTAGTAATTGAAAGTCACACAAGCTTGAAATTTTTAAAAATGTTCATTCACATATTATAACAATGTTTTTATCAACTCATGATATGAGCTTAAAGCATGCTAATGTACAGTCACTAGCAAACATTTTTAAGTAGAACTATGGCACTTTTATTGAATATAGATCTATAAATTGGTATTCTCATATTTATAACCCATTGTGGTGTCAGTAATTTTGTTGTTTTTAATTAAATTTGAGGTGAGAAAGAGAAAATATAAACAAACAAAAAAAAAAAACAGAAAAACTTGCTAAAAATCAACCTGTATTACATTTGAATACAGATTTTTTTAAATTTTATTATTTCCTTTAAATTTTTGGAATTATATAATCACAGCTAATTTAATAGCATTTTAAAATTAATATCCTTTTGTTGAGTTTTTCCAAAGCAATAGACATAGTTTTCATATAAACACACAACACACACACACACACACACAGTTTCTTTGGCACATAAATAGCAAAAAATTATATAATACTTAATTAAATCACCTTGTACCTTTCACAGTTTCAAGTTGGATGATTGAGTTGAAAATAATCTCGGACTCATGGTAGGCACTCAATTTAATTTATGGTAACTATAAGTGCCAGGATCTCTTAGTAAGTAACCTGATAGTTGTCAGCATTTCAAAGGCATACTAATTAGTAAGTATATTACAGAGAGAATGGAGGAAATAGTTAAACCCAAAATAGTTGGATTCCTTAATCACCTCCTTGTTACTTAATTAGGAGGTGATTAAGGAAAACTATACCTCACAAATACGCAATTTGCACATTTTTGGCATTGTGTGGTTTATTTGTAAACAATATGACAATGTGCTACATTAATATACTCTGTAAGAAAAAATATATAGTGTCTAGAATCATTTAAAGATATAAGCTGTTCATTTTAGAATGCTTGATAGTAAAACTTGCTCAGTATCTTAAGCTGTATGTTATATTTAACAGTTACATAATTATTCTTTATAAGAGATGAAGAAACAGATGAAAGTAAGTAACATATTTACTTTATTTTATACTTATTCACATACATTTAATAACTGATTTAGAAATTTAAGGTATCTCATTAATTAATGAAAATAATTACCTGGATAGAAGAAAAAAAATAGAAATCAACATAAAGCACTATCAAGAGAGTATTTGAATTTTAAAAGTGTTGTTTTAAAATTTGTTTTGCTTTGGTTTTGAATATTGTACTCTTTAGTCTTAGCTACTTGTCTATTATTATTGCTCCAGTTGACATCTCTCAATGTTACAGCTTTTAAAGCATCTGAAACATAGCAAATAGAATATATTACTGGATGGCATCATTTTTGGTCCTCTCTGGATAATCTTACTTACATAATCTAATTCTTGATTTCAATGTTTTAGTTTGAGGGTGATTTCCCTCTATGGGGTTCCTGAAATAATTTGAATAAAGGGGAAGTTCAATTTTTCAAGCACAGGAAACCAAGTTTCTTTTATATTTCTTGTATCCAACAAATAAATGCTCATAAATTCCTAAAGAACTGTTTCATTGACATTTGAACTTTAAATTGTTTCTAAATATTATGTATATTCATGAAATTGCTCTTGATGGGTACTTTAGTTTCCATAAATACTTGTGATTATAATTCTGCTTAGTACTGCCATCTGGAACCACATACATATATTAATAATTAAAAGTTTAACTTCAAGCTTTTTTGAGTTTATATATTCATGAAAGTAATTTCTCAATTCATTCAGTACTTATAAACTTTGTTATTCATTTTTAACACAATTACAGTGGTACCTCGAGATACAAGTGCCCTAACATACGAGATTTTTGAGATACGAGCCATCGAGCAAGCAATTTTTGCTTTGAAATACGAGCAACATTTGAGATACGAGTAATTCCTCGGATCAGCCTGCTGCACACGACCCACCAGTTTACTGCAACTCAAGCGTCTCATAGTTTCCCACGCCTCAGTCAGTGTGCTTGTTTACAAACATCTTTTGTGCATTTACATACTTTATCACATTTCTTTTTATAACCAAGGGTCCGAAGAAAGTGAGTGGAAAGGTCAGTGCTCAGAAGAGGATGATGTCTATTGAATTAAAGCGTGAAATCATAGAAAAATATGAGCAAGGTGTGCGAGTGGCTGACTTGGCGAGGCAGTATGGCGTAGTACTTCAAGGATATGCACTGTGCTTAAACAGAAGCAGTCTATAATGGGTATAATGCCAGCTAAGGGTGTTACAATAATTTCTAAGCTCCGTAGCTCTCTCCATGAAAAGATGGAAAATCTACTGATGGTGTGGGTGACGGAGAAGCAGCTTAAAGGAGATACATTAACACAGGGCATCATATGCGAGAAAGTGCGAGCGACTTAGGGTGATTTGCTAGAGTAGACCCCATGCACTTCCACGGACGAAGCATCAAAAGACTCATTTAAAGCCAGTAGAGGCTGGTTTGATAACTTCAGGAAAAGGTCCGGCATTCACTCCATAGTCAGGCGTGGTGAGGCAGCAAGTTCAGATGTGAAGGCAGCTGAGGATTACCTCAAAACTTTTTCCGAACTGATAGAAACCAAAGGATATATCCCCCAGCAAGTCTTCAACTGTGACGAGACAGGGCTTTTCTGGACGAAGATGCAAAACAGGACTTATATAACGGCAGAGGAGAAGGCGATGCCAGGCCACAAACCCATGAAGGATAGGCTAACTCTCTCGCACTGTGCACCAATGTGTCAAGCCTCTGCTCGTATACCATTCGTAAAACCCCAGAGTCTTTAAGTCACATAAGATTTTAAAAGATAAACTGCAAGTTATGTGGAGGGCAAACCTGAAGGCATGGGTCACCAGGCAGTTCTTTGTGGAGTGGGTAAACCTGGTATTCGGCCCTTCTGTTAAGAAATATCTACAGGAAAGCAATCTAACCATGCAAGCCCTCCTCATCCTTGACAATGCTCCTGCTCACCCACCGAACCTCGAAGATGAACTCCTGGGAAAGTTCAAGTTTATAAAGGTTGTCTACCTACCTCCCAACACTACTCCTATCCTGTAGCCTATGGATCAGGAGGTGATTTCTAATTTTAAAAAGCTGTACATCAAGCACCTGTTCCGGCGCTGCTTTGAGGTGACAGAGAACACAAACCTCACCCTTCGAGAGTTCTAGAAGAACCACTTTAACATCGTGATATGCCTCAGAATTATTGATCAGGCCTGGCTGGGTGTTACAACAAGGACTTTGACCTCTGCATGGAAGAAGCTGTGGCCTGAGGCCATAGTTGAAAGGACCTTCGAAGGATTTGAACCCGTGGTACCAGTGGAAGAGGAGATAGTGTCTCTGGGAAAATCCATGGGCCTGGAGGTGGATGAGAGAGACGTGAATGAGCTCGTCGAGGAGCACTCTCTGGAACTCACCACGGAGGAGTTACAAGAGTTGCAGTCTCAGCAACATGTGGAGTTTCTCCAAGAAATTGGTTTCAAGGAGGAGCCAGAGGTGGAGAAGATCTCTACAAGTGAGATAAAGGAGATCTTAGGAATGTGGGAGAGGGTGTAACACTTCGTGGAAAAGAAACACCCTGAAAAAGTTGCTACTGGTCGTGCATCGGAGCTGTTCAATGAAACTTGCCTCACCCATTTCAGAGACATTCTGAAAGAGAAGAAGAGGCAAACCTCATTGGACACGTTTTTTTGTTTTGTTTTGTTTTGTTTTGTTTTAAATCAGCCAAAAATGCAAAGACCAGTAGCAATTAAATTCAGTAAAGATTACTTAAATTACATTCAGTTTAGGGATAAAGTGTATCATTAAGAGTGTGACGAGTAGGTAAATACACTTTATAAAACCAGTTTATTCCTTTACATTCTCTTTTATTATGTTTTTATACAATATTTGTCATCTATTAATACATTTTTCTTATTCAAAAACACATAACAAGAACAACTGGCATGGCATTTTGGGGGCTGGAACCGATTAAGGGCATTTCAATTGATTTCAATGGGGAGATTTGCTTTGAGATACGAGCAACTTGATATATGAGCAAGGTTACTGAATGAATTAAACTCGTATCTCGAGGTACCACTGTAATTGCCTTTATGGCTGCTATTTCAGCCCTGAAATGAGGGTGCTCAAGGCACTGGGCTTGGCCAAAACTTAAAATTAAAGTTATTATGTATGATATCAGAGTGCCCTTTTCTGAATCTGATTTGCTTGATAATTGATAAGAGTTTTAGAACAGCTGCTTAGATTTTATTCCTGTGCTATTGGTGCTGCTTAACTGTGCCCCTCACTTTCCTCCTGCTCTGTCTTCCTTGAGGACTAACAAGCCATGAACCTTAGGAAAAGAGAGCTGTATTCATCTTATATAATTATTTCTAACCTAAGTTTTCAAATAACTTTAAATGTGATCTTTTTTTTTTAAGGAATATTAGTTTCCTCCTTTCTTTTTTCCTTTCTTCTGCCTTCCTTCCTTTCCTTTCTATCTTCTCCTTCTCCTTTTCCTTTCATTCTTTCTTCTCCCTAATTTTCACCTTAATATCTTACCAAAAAACTCTTTTCTGAAGAGTGTAAAAATGTAACACCTGCAACCCACAGTCAAAATTGAACACTTAAAAACTGTGACTCTACAAAAGGTATTTTATGTCTTTAAGTGCTACATGTTACTGAGTTCAGTGTGCTTTAACATGGAAAGGCAAGAAACTTCAGAGAGAATCCTATCTAATACAAGAGTAATGCAAGTTGAGCATACCTCTGCTACACTCACAAACTACACCCACCAGCCATGCCCACCAGCCAATCAGAGTGAGTATGCAAATTAACCCAACCAAGATGGCTATGTCCACAGAGAGCACACGAGAGAGGCCTGGGTTGCTCCTGGCAATGGAGGAAGCAAGCTTTCAAAGTTTTAATGGCTGTTCGAGCAGAAGGATATTGCATATGAGGGTTGAGATGTTTCTTGTAGTGAGGGAAGGTGCAGGGATTGGGGGAAAGAGAAGGATGCCTGCATTTATACTTGAGTTGGCCCTGCAAATGCAGATAATTTTTGAAAGATAAACTTCTGGAAATATTTACTTTGTATCTGAAATCAACTTATAATTTGAATTTCCTAGTTCTCTAAAGGGCTGTTAGAAATTTATGCTTCAACTAGAGGCATGGTGCATGAATTCATGCACTGGTGGGGTCCCTTGGCCTGGCTAATGATCAAGGTTGGTTGGGGGATGGAGAGAGTTGGGTGAGGGGTGGGCCTCAGCCTGGCTGATTACCAAGGCCGAAAGGGTGTGTGGTGGAGGTTGGCCAGCCTGGGGGAGGCACCATGGGAGGTTGTCTGTGGGAGTGCACTGACCATCAGGGAGCAGCTCCTGCATTAAGTGCCTCCCCCTTGGTGGTCAATGTGTGTCATAGCAATCAATTGTTTGGTTGTTCAATTGTTTGATTGCTTAGACTTTTATATATATAGATGATGCCATAAATACAAGAATGGGAAAAGTAGGTTAAATTTCCTGCCATTATTGTCTAAAAAAATAAATCATAAGTAAGGATATAAAATAGTAATAACAATGTGGCAAATAATACAGTAATTAATGAATAAACAATTATATAAGAATAGAGTTTCATGTACTCACAACTGTAAGCCTACTTTTGTCCCAATATGTTTTCCTTTTCAAAATATCTCTTCTACACTGAACTAGAAAAAAATTATTGTTACTACTTTTTTTCCATCACCGAATGCTACCTGTGTAAGTTATGACAAAACCAAATGCTAGGCATTTTATTACATATGGATTGATATTTCAGTTATCATGGTAACTTTTAATGTGTTATGTAAGATTCATTATTTCAAATGGAATAATCTACCTTTATATTACATTTTTATTTGAAGTTATTTTCAAATAGTGATATAAAATATACAAAAACTCATTAATGATAGCATTTATATTATACTTGTGACCATTATAGTTCCTACCACATAGGAAAGGAAGTAGTGCATATGAGAGATCTTAACAATAAATAATGTAGTGGTTTTGTTCTGTGAGTGATAGGCAGATAAAATGAAAGAGGATGCCCAAGTTTTACAACTAGTTACAACCATTTATTATAAGCTTTTTCTCTATGGCATCAGATAAATTTGCAAATATACTACGGATTTGAGAAAGAAAACATTGCAACCAGAGTAGATTGGCTAAAATAACTTAAGGGCCTATGTGTAAACATAAACTTTATGCAGGTATTTTGTAAAACCTTAGCTATATCTCCTAAATGGCTGAATTCCATATTACTAGATTTGAAATCTATTCATTGGTTATATTTAGTAATACTATTTCATGTAACCTTTTTCTATGCTCTATGTAGAAAATTCACCTAATGTGGAGAATCTTAAAAATTCACCAACCCCTTTCCCATTGTATATTTATTGCCCTTGTCTGTCCAACTACAGCTTTACCCTCTTGCATAGACAGCTGTCAAAAAGACGTGTGTTAACAGCACATTTTCTGGTTGGGAGTTTCATGTTGCATTGAAGCCACAGTCTGTCAGTGGATCTCCCAAAAGTCATGAGGATGTTATTTATCTGGTTTTCCTTCACATTATCTTTCAATTCTTGATTTTACTTGACTTACAGTGAATCAGTTAAAAGTTTACTGCTGAAGCATACAATTTTCATGACAGTTTTCAGTGCTGCACTGCTTTTGAAGAGATTTGGCTGCATGTAAGATATGGTTTAGTTGTCAGTCCTTAGCATGAAGCTGATACCTTAAAATGATCCATAATAGGTTACAGGATTACTCATGTGAGAGCTCCTATATGAACTGTGCAGTATGTTAACACATCAGTGTCAATGCTGTACATAGGTATCTAACAATAAGTGTTCTTGTAATTTCAGGGACAAGGCCTAGAAATATGACACTTTCAAAGATCAACAGTATTATAAATAATTAGGCTACAACAGATGACATACGATCTACAGAGGTGCTTTTTCCAAAGAGATAGTTTATATACAAAAACTATGTAAAAGTAGTTTTATAGCTGTTCATATGAAAAAATAATACAATAATTAAAAAATAATAGAAGAGTAAACTCTGTTTCACATACAACTGTAAATCTACTTTTTCCCTACCTTGTATATATTGCTTAGTGAAATAATTTATTCAGTTACCATGTAAAATAAGGAAGATGTAATCTAATTACAATTTGTGGGTATGTATAGAGATGTCTGAATATACTGTTACAAATGTATGGTGGATTAAATGAAAGTTACTTTTATATTCTTTCCTAGAAATAACTCTGGGAAATGTCTAGTATATCCAGAAATTCCAATGGCTAGCTATTTAATCCCAACATAATAATTTTCAAATTAGTTCATATAATGAAAGAATAGAAATTTACATTGTATAGCTCTGTAAATATTGGGTGTATACTAGAGGCAATGTGCAGTATTTGATATTATTTTATCAAATGAGTAACTAGGGCTGCTAGTAAGTCTACTAGGTAACTGAGGCCCCTTCTCTCTTCACACACACAGCAATCTGATATTGTTTTTTCAATTGGTCTAATTGCACTAACACCGTGCAATTGCATAACGTTTATTATATGACTGTGTCTTTTTCTAGTTTCTACTTGATGCCCACCCAGACTTGACCTACCCAAATGATAATCATACTTCAACAATTAAAAGCGTAGAGTTAGAATGAGTATCTTATCTATTAAAGAGGGAATATGCTAATTGACCATCACTCTGTTACAAAGCTGGCTGCACCCACAGTTGAGGCCAAGTTCTCATAGAAGCCTTAACGAGCAATCATCAGCGACCTGAGACTACGCCTTCCCCCGCCCCTAGGGCTTGACAAGGGACCTCAAGCCATGTCCTCTACCTGGAAGGGCTTGACAGCGGATCTCAGACCACATCTCCCACCCAGCAGGACTTAACAGGGGACCTCAGGTTATGCCCCACAACTGTCAGGGCTTGACAGGGGACCTCAAGGTGTGCTTCCCATCCTGGTGCTGAGCTAGGCTGCTCCCCTGCCCTAGCGCCAGGCCAAGGGACCTCAGGTCATGCTCCCTACCCATCAGGGCTTGACAAGGGCCTCAGGCTGCACCCATACCGGGTGGGGCTTGACGGGAGACCCCAAGGTGCTCTTCCCATCCTAGTACCAGGCTAGTAAATCTCAGGCCATTCCTCATCTGGGGACTTCGGGCCGCATCCTCCACTTGGCGGGGCTTGTCAAGGGACCTCAAGGTGCACCCCAGGGCTGGATTGGGAAACTCAGGCCATGCCCCCCACCCTGCAGGGCTTGAGGGGAGGTTCCACCCCCCCCCCCATGCTAGTGAGGTTTGACAGGGGACCTGAAGCTGTGTCCCCCTCTTGGTGCCAGGCTGGAGGACCTGAGGCTGCACTCCCCCTGCCTAGGGGGGCTGGATAGGGGACCTTTTTCCATGTCCCCCATTCTGTGGGGTTTGACAGGGGATCTCAGGTCATGCCCCCCACCTGGCAGGGTTTGACGGGGGACCTCAAGGTATGCCCCTGCCCTGGTCTGGGGGTCCTCAGGTCATGTCTCCCGTTCTGGCACTGGGGCTTGACAAAGGTGAGACTAGCAGTTCTGGATCTAGCCCTATGTGGGGGACACAGCCGGATCTGGGTCTTACACAATTTTGAGGTGCATGTGGGTGGGTGGAGACTTAACTCTGGGTCCCATGGTAAGCCCAGACTCTGACAGGAGGAAGGTTTTCATATACATTTTACTAATTTTCTTTCATCTCTGACACTTCTATTATAAAGGGCAAATAGCAATATTAAATTATTTCCTCTAATTAATCCCCTTTTTATGTGCATGAATTTCATGCATTGGGCCACTGGTGAATACATATTGTTTTCCTGAGTACTCTAACTCTTGATGATATTTATCTTAACTAATATCTAATGGCACTTACTGTCACAAATTATTTATTCCGTTCGTGTGTTGAGGGATCTGGTGATTCAGGAGTGAATAAAAAGTCCAAAATTTCTGCCCATATGGAATTTACATTCAACTAGAAGTGACAGTCATTCGTGCAATTGTTTCCATATGATCTTTTGCTTTTATTAAACAATATTGTGTGGCTTATAATTTCTTCTCATTGAGAATGTAATGTAAATGATAACAGAAACCTGTTTTATGTTTTGTACACAGCTCACAGCAAGTATTGGATAGTGTTTTTGTTGCCAGAACTCAAAAACAAAATACTGATTAAATGAAAAAGTGAAGTTTATGTTTTAAATTACTTATTTTAAAAAATTAGATATTATTTGCTATATTTTCCTAACATTTTTGTTTGTAAGAGCCTATGGGTCTTATAGCTGCAAGCAATTTCTTAAGTGTCCCAGAAAGTTGATCACAATAAAAAGTAAGCCACATTTTGACCCTGATATACAGGATCAATGGCACGTGTTGAGGGAAAGGGCAGGAAGCTTTGGCGAGAAAAGACATTTGGGTGGATTATAAAAACACTATACACTCTCTTGTAACTTTTTTTTTTTCTAATAGTAAAAGAAACCAAGTCTTTTCTTGTTGAAACTATTGTTAATTCAGGGGGGAAAAGAATAAAGAAAAATGTGGAGAATGAAATGAGGGAAGTATTTTTGTCTTGATTTTTTGCTTTCATGCATGTGACAAAAATATTGGAGAAAATAATAGACCCACCTTAGGCCTAATGTGGGTCACTTATCAAAGGATTCACAATCTTCTCTTTAAACCTCAAGTGTCTAATTGTGAAATTAGATTTTAAATTTTGAAATCAATTGACAAAATGTATCCAAATTAAATATAGGTTAGAAAGGACACAATTCTGTCACCTGAATTGAATATTATTATGAATATATATTTCTTATTATTTTCACGTAAGCCTGCTGCTTAATTTGCCTTCAGCATAATTATGATGGCATAAGCCCAATATTTAATTAAGACCTATATCCTATTAACTAATGGTTGAATTTGACACCTTGTTGCTATATCCTAACAAGGTTGAGCTTTTGTGAAGATTTTGGCTGAGATCCAGTCATCACAGCTGTTCTAATGTGATCACTACTTGGAGAAGACTTTCCCACTTCAAAATATGCTTTTTTGAAATGTAATTTTTTTCTGTAAAAATTTCTTTTATCCTTTTTAACACATAAATTCTTTCCTTTCAGGAAATTCTTAGCATTTGCTACTAAATTCTGGTTCACAAGTATGACTCACCTATGATGTCATTACAAAATAAATAACTGGAGACTATCCAACCTCAAGTGTCATAGAGATAGTAGTAGTATATTGTTAGAAGATTAGAGAAGCTTCTAGGCCAGAGAAACAACACATATGGTGAATTACCATAGAATAAATTGATATGAACATGCTAAATGCATATCTTTATTGTGTTTTATATTTTTTATTTTTATAGACAAAATACATATTTCAAACTGGAACAGGAAAGCAAACCTGGGTTATACTGAATGTGTGGTTTCTTTTTAAAATGAATAGTTGGCATTTCTTTATATTGAAAGAAAGTTTTCCTTTTTCTCCCTAATGTTCTTCAACTAAGTATATTATCCTATACCCTGGGAATATTCAGAAGCTCTTAACAAAGAATGAACTTTTAAGGGTGGGATGAAAGCATGAACAAAAGTGAGATTTTTACTCATAGAAAGAGAAAATAAAAACAAACAAACAAACAAACCCATGACCATTTACCATTGCACCAAAAATTAAGATACCTAGGAATAAACTTAACTAAGTTAAGGAGGTAAAATACCTGTACTCAGAAAATTACAGGACAATGAAAAAAAGAGATAAAGGAAGACATAAACAAATGAAAGAACATACCATGTTCATTGATTAGTAGAAACAACATCATTAAAATGTCCATACTACCCAAAGCAATTTATAGATTCAATGCAATCTCCATTAAATACCAATGGCATATTTCACAGACCTAGAACAAACTCTCAAAAAAATCATCTGGAATAAAAAAAAAAAAAAAGACCCAAATAACCACAGCAATCCTGAGAAAGGAGACAAAATTGAAGGGATCACAATACCAGATATCAAGCTATATTACCAAGCCACGGTTCTCAAAACAGCCTGGTACTGGCATAAGAATAGACATATAGACCAATGAAACAGAACAGAGAACCCAGCAATGGACCCAAAATATTATGCTCAATTAATATTTGACAAAGGAAGCAAAAGTATAAAATGGAATCAAGATAGTCTCTTCAATAAATGGTCCTGGGAAATTTGTTCAGATATATGCAAAAAAAAATTAAAACTAGATCACAACTTACACCATACACAAAAACAAACTCAAAATGACTAAAGGTGTTAAATGTAAGACAGTAAATAATAAAAATTTTAGGAGACTCTATAGGCAGCAAAATAGCAGACATATATCCTAGCAATATCTTTACTCATACAGCTTCTAGAGCAATGGAAACTAAGAGAAAATAAACAAATGGGACTACATCAAAATAAAAAGCTCCTTTAGAGCAAAAGAAGCCATCAACAAAACAACAACAAAGCCCACTGCAGGGGTGAATATATTTGAAGGGTTTAATCTCCAGAATTTACAGGGAATTCATACAACTTAACAAAAGATAAACAATCCAATCAAAAATTGAGCAGAATTTACAGGGAATTCATACAACTTAACAAAAGATAAACAATCCAATCAAAAATTGAGCAAAGGCCCTAAGTAGATAATTTCTAAAGAGGACATACAGAAGGTTGAGAGGCATGAAAACATGCTCATAGTCACTAATAATCTGAAAGACGCAAATCAAAACAACAATGAGGTACCATCTCACACCAGTCAGAATGGCTATCAACAACAAATCAACAAAGGACAAGTGCTGGTGAGGATGTGGAGAAAAAGGAACCCTCGTGCACTGCTGGTTCCTTTCTTAAGAAACCAGAAACACCAATCAAAAAGGATATCTGCACTCCTATGTTGATAGCAGCATGATTTACAATAGCTAAGATTTGGAAACAGCCTAAATGCCCATCAGCAGATGAGTGGATTAGAAAACTGTGGTACATCTA
>PVJN01041719.1:0-18616 GCA_004026805.1 Lasiurus borealis | reverse complement strand
CCCCGTTATCCTCTCCACCTCACAGCCGGGGCGTGGGCCCGGGAGGTGACCTCACCCAGGGTCGCAGCCAGGTCAGCAGGACCGGGCGTCTGACCCCTGGAATCCCCGCCCGGAAGGAAGGTGGATGGCACCGGCCTGCCTTCTGGGCATCGGTGGGCAGCACTGGTTGGATGCTGGTTCAGGGCGTCACGCATACATTCTCCCCTCCCCTCTGCTGTCTTCCGCATGTAAACAGACACGTGTGTTTTTTTGGTCTCTGTGCGTGGTGTCCAAGTTAAAATCGTCATGTATTTGCTGAAACCGGTGTGGCTCAGTGGATAGAGCATCGGCCTGCGGACTGAAGGGTCCCAGGTTTGATTCCGGTCAAGGGCATGTACCTTGGTTGCAGGCACATCCCTAGTAGGGGGTGTGCAGGAGGCAGCTGATCGATGTCTCTCTCTCTCATCGATGTTTCTAACTCTATCCCTCTCCCTTCCTCTCTGTAAAAAACCAATAAGATATATGTATATGTAAATAGAAATAAAATGGTCATGTATTTGTTTTAGGTGTTGAAACAGAAATCACAGCCCCCAGGAAAGCCTCCTGTCCTCTCCCCGCGGGCCTCCAAAAAGCAGCCCCCCGTTACCCAGCGGGACGGAAAAGCGGAGAGCGAGGAGGCGGGGACAGAAAAGGCCGGCCCAGAGGCCCCCGCGGGCTCTGCCCCTCCAGCCTCGCTGCCCAACGGTAGGGCGCCGGCGCCCCCCCGGAAGGCCCGAGGAGCAGAGCACCCCGAGAGGGCAGCCAAGAGGAGGACAAATGGAGACATTTCTCCAAAACGAGGGGACCTCAAGCCTAAGAAGCGGAAGGCCAGAGAGGCGACTGCAGCCTCCACCCCAGCCCCGCCCACCGAGTAAGTACGGGCGGTCTCTCCCAGGGTGACTGGCCAGGCCTTCTCTGCCGCCCAGAACAAAGTCCCAGCCGCTGAAGCCCGTCTCCTTAAGGAGGCCGGGGCTGGGGCCCCCCCAGAATGAGGGCAGGGCCTGCTTCAGAGCTGCTGTGCCTGGGACCAGGGCAGAGCTGGGCACTTAGTGGCTCCGGGGAAGATCTGTGGGATGAAGGAACATGGAAGCCGGGAAGCCCCAGTTTGAAGCCGGTCCCTGCATCTTGCCAGTTGGGGGTTTGGGGCAAGGTTTGCTGTCCCCTGAGCCTCCGATGGTCATCAGTGTTGTTGTCTGGGCGGGGTGGGGCCTGTGAGATGGGACGTGCTGGCTGAGCGCCCCATGGTTACTCAGCAGACCCTGTGATGGGGGGACCAGGGATCAGGGCCACCCCCGAATGGCTCAGCTGGAGGGGGACCTGCTTGTGAGCCGGGCTGTGTGCGTGTCGCTGGGTTTCCGGGCAGTTGCGGAGGGGGGTGGGGAAGCAGTCTGAGGGCCACCTGTGTCATTCATTGTGTGGGCCAGGCACGCTGTCCAGAAATAGGGTGGCCCCAGTGGCCCCTCCCCGCTGAGGCTGAGGTCAGGTGGGGGAGGCAGACCACAAACTGAGGTTATTTCAGTGACTCTCAGCTGCTCCAGGAGGAGCGGGTCCCTAGTGGGGGCAGCAAGAGGTCCCTGAGGAAGTGACATTGACACTGAGCCTGAGACACCCTTCAGCCCGGCAGACACGCCCCCCTGCACCGCGGGCTGCTGGCCGTCACACTCAGGGGTCTGCAGGGTGGACGTTTCTGTTTCCCACTATGTTTACCTGCGGTTCCTCGGTTTCACGGAATGAGCGCATTTTCTAACTACACAGGGAAGGGATGGAGGGGCAAGTGTCCTGTGATCGGAACAGCAGGAGCAGCTGGCATTGGGGTCAGCGCGGTGAGGGTGTCTCCCCACCACACGCACTCACCCCGCCCCCGCCTTTTAGACAAGACATCTGGTTCGATGACGTGGACCCGGTGGATATCGAGGCGGCCATGGGCCCGGAGGCAGCCCAGATAGCGAGGAGGCAGCTGGGCGCCAGGGGGAGCGGCGCGGCGCTGGAGAAGGAGCAGGCCTTCAGCGGGTGCGCGGGCTGGGCCCGGGGTGGGGGCTGCCCTTCCAGCGGGGCAGGGAGGGGCGCCCTCTGCTGCCAGGTCTCAGAGCTGGTCCTGTCGTGGAGTTAAACTGGAGCCCCCGGTCCCTCAGGCTGACGAAAGCCCTCGCCCTGGACTGCGAGATGGTGGGCACGGGCCCCGCGGGGGAGGAGAACCTGGCCGCCCGCGTGTCCGTCGTGAACCAGTTCGGCAAGTGCGTCTACGACAAGTACATCAAACCCACCCAGCCCGTGACCGACTACCGGACGGCAGTCAGCGGGGTCCGGCCCGAGCACCTCCAGCACGGTAGGTCTCCCAGCCGGGAGCTCGGAGCGAGTGGGCGGGCGGGCTCACGCTCCTCTCGGTCCCTCTTCTGGAGCCCGAGTCTCGCCTCCCCGGGGTGAGGCCTTCAGATGGCTCCCCGCGTGCCCTCGTACCGGATCTGATCGCAGCCCGTCGGCCCCTGCGGCCTGACCACACAACGGCCGGGGTGACCGTTGCTCACAGTCTCGTCTGGCCGGGTTTCAGGAGAAGCACTCGCAGTCGTTCAGAAGGAACTGGCCGAGATGCTGCGGGGCCGGATCCTCGTGGGACACTCGCTGCACAACGACTTAAAGGTGCGGCGACCGAAACCCCGCCCGTGCGGGTCGATGTGCAGGGCGGTGGGGAGGGCGGCCTTTGGGTCTGGGCTGTGTGGGGAGCACTCAGGAACCGCATCGGACACACTCTCTGCGCGCTCTGTGTCCTCGGAGCCTCACAGGCGTTTCCACCATAGAGCTCTCGCTCCAGACTGAACCCGGACTCAATGCCAGGCCCCTGACTCTGTTCTAGCACCTTCCACGGAGACACAACCAGGCCGCTGCCTCTGCAGCCTGCACCCCTCGCGGTGAACAGGGCTCCTACGAGGTCAGGCCCCTTCCGCTGGGGCCCTCTCACCTCCTCAGCCTCTGTGGTGGACACAAGGCAGGCGGCAGGCGAGCGGGGAGGGTCCGTTCCTGGTGCCCACAGGCCTCTGCTTCTGGAGGGTCTGTCCCCACGAGAACTGTGGTGCGGAAGGAGAAAGAGTCCTCGGATGTTCAGGGACCGCTCCGTGATGGCCGATGGCCCCCACTGCCTTCCCGAGCAAACCCTGAACCCCGGAAGCTAACCGGTGCTCCGCCCGCTGTCACAGCATTTCCCACCCAGAGGCCACCTGCCCGTTGGCCTGCGTCCCTCCTGGACACGCCTGAGGCTGGGCGTGGCCGGCTGCGGCCTGTCCCTGTCCTGCTGCCCCGGCAGCACCGGCTCAGATGCAGGCTGCTGGCTGGCATCATCTTCAATCAGCGTGGGAATTTCCTTCCAGAAGTTCAGATTCGCTTCAATCCCTGTTTTTATTTGTGTGTTTTGTGTTGGGATTCCTTGCAAAAAGCCACTTGAAAGGAAGGCCTTACGGCTACAAACTGCAAGTGGCTGTCCCTCTTTCCTTGCAGGTCCTCTTTCTTGATCATCCGAGAAAGAAGGTTCGGGACACACAGAAATACAAGCCTTTCCAGCGTCAGGTGCAGGTACTGCGGCCCGCGTGGCTATTGTTGCTTCTGGTCCCGGTGGCTGATGGGCGGGTTAAAGGTGTCTGCTGTCCCTGCACCCTAACGGAAGAGCTTCCCCGTGCGGAGGGCAGGTTCTGTCCACCTCCATCTCCGCGGAGCCCAGCAGAGGGCGCCTCTGGGATGCAGGGGGTGGGGGGAGCTGGAGGGCAGAGCTGCAGGTGACCATCCCACCCCTGTGAGCTGGCGGGGTGGGGTGTGGCCCAGCCACAGAAGGTCGCTTGGGGGGGTGGTGCCTGCAGGGCCTCTGCCCAACGCACTGTGCTGTCCCCCCAGAGTGGAAGGCCGTCTCTGAAGCTGCTGGCGGAGCGGATCCTGGGCGTGCGGGTGCAGCAGGCAGAGCACTGCTCGGTGAGTGGAGGGGGAGACACCAGGGCCCTGGCCACTGGAGGAGGCTGTTGCTCCATAAACAGTGACCTGGCACGGCGGCCTCACCAGGGGTTAGGTTCTCAGTGTTTATATTAACGGAGCACAGCACTAGAAACCCGCCGGCCCCCATGCTGTGGTCGTCAGCCTGGCCCCTTCTGCCCGTCACCCTGTGCTGGCACCAGGCTCGGCACACAGCAGCCTCCACAGGCACCCCCAGGGTTGGCTGTGGCCCGGGGCTCCTCCATCCTCAGCTTTCGCCTGGGATCAGGGCACCGAGGCCCAGGACGCTCCCTGCTCTCCTCCACTCACCCGGGTCTGGCTCCACTCAGGAACCCTGGGGTTGGCTGTCAGGGGGCCGTGCGTGTCACCTGCTGGACCGTCACGGGTGTCCGTGTCACCTAGATCCAGGATGCCCAGGCAGCAATGAGACTCTACGTCACGGTGAAGAAGGAGTGGGAGCGCGCACTGCAGGACAAGCGCTCCGCCGCGGCCGCCACTCCAGACCATGGCAGGGACGACGCGTAGCAGAGCCCGCCACCCCGTGGCAGCGTTTCCACCCACGGGCACGTGTGACCACGGCACAGGACAGACGGAGTCTCCCCACAGCGGCGACAGATCGTGGTGGCGGGATGGGGCACACAGGCTGCCCAGGGCCACCTCTTCCCTCCGAAGGGCAAGCCGTGCATCCTGGCACAGCCAGCAGGTGGCGCCAGGACCCATGTGAGGCCACGGGCCAAGCCCCAGCACCATGTCCCCGCCCAGGTGGCAGCCGCTCGGCTGCGTTCCCATGGCCAAGTGTTTGCCTTCCTCCAAGGAGGCCCCTCCCTCCCCGCAGCCTCGAACCCAGACCACGGTTGGCAGCAGCTCAGCCACGGCCTCACCGAGGAGTTTCCTGCGGCCGCCCCTGGCTGGAGCTGGTGGCAGTGCTCCTCCCTCCCCACCCCACGCCCACCGAGTTTGACCCCAGGTCAGAGCCCACGCCAGGGTCACACGAAGCTCAGAATGCCCGCGGGGTGGCTGTTACTGCTGAAGTGCCTCCTGGCCGGAGGGCAGCACCGGTGCCGGGAGCCCGAGGTTTGCCGCGCCGACCGGTGCACAAAGGTCCAACCCACGGAGGACACGATTGGACGTGAGTGCGGCTTTACTGGAGGTGGAGCTGGGAGAGCCTGTGTCCTCCTTGCTCAGAACATTCTGGAAGGGTGGTATCCAACACAGCCACTGGTCCAGCCAGGGCTAAGGCCGGTACCGAGCCGCATCCAGCAGCTGGCCCTCCCCTCCCGAAGGAAAAGGCCGGGTCAGCGGGCAGCTCCAGGCAACAGGATGGAAGAGACCGGGCGGGAGGCGGGGACCCGGAGGTATTGGCTCTCTGGGGCCGCGGCGGACAGCCCCTGGACAGAGCAGGGCAGCCTGGCCGCCTCCAGGCTCTGCAGCACCCGCTCCGCGTAAGAGACCAGCTCCTGGGAGAGGAGGGTGGGTCTGTCTCAGCTCCACGACAGGTGTTCGGTCCCCTTGCCTTTGAAGAGCTGATGGCTGCCCTCTAGGGTCAGACAGCCACTGGGCCACCCCCCAGGAGCCCATTCAGGCTCCTAGACTTAGCCACCTGCCTGACGGGGGGATTTGGGGGGAGTCCTGGTCTCGGGGCGCTGCCCACACTCACCAGGCTGGAGGTGAAGCGCTCCTTGATCTCCTGGACCAGCGTCTGGATGCCGCTGGACACCAGCTCGCACAGGGTGTCCTCTGTGGGCAGTGAGGGTCCTGAGGCCAGGCCCTCCCCCCCGCAGCCCCTCCCAGCCGAGGCGGCTGGCAGGACCTGGCTGGGCCCCCAGCCCTCTGAGGCCTGGCATGAGCACCCCGACCTGGGGCTCCGGCGCCAGCACATGGTGGGACCTGGGTCATGTGAATGGGACATTCCCGGGGGAGCCGGGAGCAGGTCCTCCTGCCCGCCAGCGTGCAGGGAGGGGTGAGGGGTTCTCACGGTAGGAAGCCAGGTGGACCAGCAGCAGGCACACGTTCTCCGCCACCTCCGGGTGGTCCTTGTGCAGCTGGTATATGTCCTTGATGAGGCTGAGGCCGCTGCCCTTCTCCTCGGGCACCACCACCCGCAGCGCCGCCAGCTCTGGGGGGCATGGGGAGGTGGGACAGGGTTCATTCCCTGCAGCCCCCGTGGCCTCTGGGAAATGGGGTGAGCGTGGGGCCGGGTCAGAACTCCCTGCCTCAGCCGCAGGAGGGACAGTTGAGGCTTCCTACAGCCGGGGCTCCTGGGTCAGGTTCCCCATCACAGGTGCAAAGCTGGTAAGATGCGCCCAGCTGTTTCCTAGTGGGGAGGGCATGGGGGTGCTCCACGGCGCCCCATGTTAGTGGTCAGCCTATGTGAGCAGGGACCTGGGGGACACAGCCAGCCGGTGCCCAAACTCCACCTGACTGACTCACTGGGTCCTGCCCCCTGGACGCTGGCAGCCCTGCCCAGTCCCTCCCGTCCTCGGCATCCCAGCCTCCCCCAGAGGGACGATCCCGGCAGCGAAGGCCCCGCCTTCAGGCCCAGGCCCACTCGCTCACCCGACACCTTGGCGAGGCTGGCCAGCCCCCGGCAGGCGTTGTTCACCAGCAGGACGCGGTCCTGGCACAGCTGCAGGCTTTTCAGGAACAGCACCACCACCTCCTCCAGCAGGTGCTCCTTGATGCAGTCTGCGGGGGGCAGGGCCTCATCACCCCCCGGGCCCAGGCCACCCCCCCCACCCCCGCCCCGCGGCCAGGCCCGTACCCAGCAAGGACAGCAGCCAGAGCACCGCACAGCCGGCCTCCGCCATCTCCGTGTCCGCCGGGTACGTGGTCAGCAGCTCCACGATGAGGCCCGGGGCCTTCTCCAGGGGGGCCTTGTCCACGAGGTCAGCTAGAGCCAGACAGGAGGGTGGGGTGCCGGGCCCTGGGTACACATGCCCCCCCGACTCCACCCTCACCAGTGCCAACGAGAGAAGCTGGGGGAGAGGCCAGGTGGAAAGGTGGGGGTTTTCAAGAGTCCCGGGGTGGCGTGGAGACTTGTGCGCGGGTGTGTGTGGGGCTCTCCGTGCAAGGGGCCCCGTTTTCCTTGGGCAGAACTACACTCCGGTGCTGCTGGGCCAGGATGGGCTCAGTTCCTTTCCTGGGTTAAAAGTGAGGGCGGCTCAGTGGCTGAGCGCCAACCTAGGAACCAGGTCACAGGCCGGGGCTTCGGGCTCCATCCCCAGTGTGGGGCACGTGGGAGGCAGCCTATCAATGATTCTCATGTTTCTATCCCTCTCCCTCTGACGTGAATAAAATATATTTAAGAAATAAAAAAGTGAGGCCTGGGTGTCAGCCCAGCTGGCTTCTGACGTCAGGAAGTCGGGGCGTGCGTCTGCTCCCTTCTGCTCCTGGCTCAGAGGAGACTTCACGGGCCAGCTCGCCCGGAAGTGCGTGAAGAGCCGGGCGAGGACCCTCACCGTCCACCAGCAGCACCCAGAGCAGGCTCAGGCCGGCCATGCAGACCTCCCTGTTCCCCGACCAGGTGTCCAGGTGCTTCAGGATGTGCGTGAACAGCCCCGCATTCTGCAGCTCCTCCGAGTTGTACCCTGTGGGGCCAGGAATCCAGCCATGGAGCCCTGGGCACAGGCCAGCCCCGGGGGGGCCACCTCCACCCCCCACTGTGCACGCCCAGCATGGGACCCGGAAACCAGGACCTGGTCTGTCCCTGGAGCCCCAGCCCCAGCGCCTCCCTCCCATTCCTGTGCAGGTCCCGCCGGGCAGCTCCCCTTCCCTTCTGAGGGCCCAGAGTGGGCCGCCCTCTGAGATGGCGCTCTCCCCACAGGGCGGCCTGGCACTCGGCACGCCCGAGCTCTGACAGACTCCTGGTGTGCCCGAGCACAGCACCCCGGTCCTCAAGCGGATGCTCCGGTCGGTCACCCAGCCCTGCCCCCAGGCAACCAGGCCTCCTGCTGAGCGTCTGGTGCCCGCGGAGCCCAGCCGCCTGGAGGAGACGGACCAGGCCTTGGGGGCTGCCCTGGCCAGCAGCCTCAGGAGCCCAGGTGCCCTGTGAATGGGGTGAGCAAGGCAGAGGGGCATTGAGGATTGGTGTGAGGTGGCCTGCGTGAAGCCCTGGCCAGCGCCCTGCACATTGGAGGGAAGGAGAGAGAGCAAGGGCGAGCGAGGGAAACGGACCAAAAGCTGTGGAACGGGCCAGGAGCGGCCGGCACTACCCGCCCGGCACCTGGCACCCGCCAGCGGCAGACGCACCCTGGCTGCAGACGATGGTGAGGAGGTTGTAGACCATGACCAGCAGCTGCTGGGCCTCGGGGTGGCTCCGCAGGACGCTCAGCAGGACCGGGGTGATGGCGTTGCCGTTCCGCACGGTGGCGGCCGGGTCCTGCGCCAGCGCTGCGGGCGGGCGGTGGGAGGAGCCTGTTACCCTGGGGCCGCGGGGGCCGCGGCGGCAGGCGTGCCCCCCTCCCTGTGCGCAGGCAACGGAGGTCGTCCTTGTTCCAACAGTGGGTCCCCGCGAGTGCTTGTGGCATGGGGGTGACGGCCGCGTGGCTGGGGGCCTGCACAGCCGGAGAGGGGCCTGTGCAGCCGGCGCCGAGTCCTGGGACCCCCCGCCCCCGCTCCCCCGCCTGTGCCCGGAGGAGCCGTCCGCACGCCGAGCCCCACCTTGGCCCAGCGTGCGCAGCAGCAGGGCGGAGGCGCACAGCTGGATGTCCAGGATCCTCCCGTGGTTCTTCATGATGGTGACCAGCACCGTCACCACCTCCATGGACCACGGCAGACCTGCCAGGGCGGGTGCCAGGTGACCCTTGGCAGAGGAACAGGGGCCAGGGGGGCGGACAGGACGGGCCCCAGGCGGTGCTGGCATCACACATGGGCTGGGTGCCCAGCGCTTGCCGTGTGCCCCATGGCGTCTCCTCGATGCCACGGCCCCGAGGTCTCCCTGTGGCCACCCTCTGGGCCCCGGGAGGCACTGGGCAGAGCGCCGCTGTGACCAGCCTGCCGGCTGCAGCCGGGCTGGACACGCCCTGACCATGGGCACCTGGGTCCCGGCCTTCCTGTGGCGCATGCTGTGCGCTGCGGCGGGAAGGGAAGCAGCGCCCGTGGAGCGTCCATCTGGGCCGTGCCCTCCCCGCCGCTCCTCTCCCTGCCTCTCCCCGTGGGGAAAAGAGGGAGCAGCCCCTCCGGCTCAGGCTGTGGGAGCAGAACACGGACTAAATGCCGCGCCCACGCGAGCAGGGGAACAGACCAAGGGTGGTGCCAGGAGCGGGCCCAGCTCCAGACTCAGCCAAGGCCTGAAAGGCTGCCGTGGGAGGGGCCAGCAGCCCCTCTGTTTGTCCAGGAGGCACATCCTCCCTTCCCCCCATGGACTCTGATTATCCTGGCCACAACCTGGCTCGAGGGGGTCATGGGCGGGAGAGGGAGGGAGCAGTAAATGGCCAATATGGGGTCTCTGCTGCCTCATTACCAGCAGGCAGGATGGGCCTCTGTTATGGCCAGTGCCCCAGCCCTGGGACCGGCCTCTGTGGAAGGATGGATGTGGACAGACAGATGGACAGTGGGTGAACGAATGGACAGATGGGTGAACAGATGGATCTATGGGTGGATGGATGAATGGACAGATGGTTGATGGATGGATAGGTAGATGGAGGGATGAATGGATAAGTGAGTGAAATTTTCAAACGGGTGTGTAGAGTGGGGAGAGTTTATGAAACCATGTTTGGGGAAATTTTAAAATTAATACTAACGGATGGAGAGAGTTGGGGAGAGGGGTCACATGCACACTTGGCTGGTGGGTGCGTCTGAAAACATAGTCTTCACGCCTGGGCACCCTGCATCCCAGCAGCCACGCTGCCCATCGCGGAGATGGCGGGGACCCGGGCTGCTCAGCAACCATCCCAGCTGGTGATGCCATGGAGCCCAGCCTCCCACCCGCCCCCCTGGGAACAGCGGCAGCCTGACCCCGCAGGTCAGAGACCCCGCCCGCCTGCCATGTGGCTGTGGCTGCAGCATCATCCCGTGCCCAAGGTTGTGGGCTCGATCCCTTGTTGGGACGCATGCAGGAGGCAACCGATGATGTTTCTCTCTCTCTCTCTCCCTTTCTCTTTCTCTCAAAGCAATAATAAAGCCCGGCTGGTATGGCCAGTGGTTGGGCATCGACCTATGAACCAGAGGGTCACAGTTCGATTCCCGGTCAGGGCACAGGCCCGGCTTGCGGGCTTGACCCCCGGTCGGGGGTGTGCAGGAGGCAGCCGACTGATCATTCATCTCGTCCTCTCTGACATCAATAAAAATACACATCTTTTTAAACGTTTAATTAAAACGAAAAGACATGGGGACCCAGCCTCAGACAGGGGGAGGGGGCCTTGCTGAGGAGCTGGGGGAGGGGCCGCCCCACCCAGGAGCCGAGGCGGGGAGCAGAGGGGGGTCTACCTAGCTGGTCGTCAGACATGCGCAGCAGCCTGTCCAGGACCTTGAGCTGCACCTCGGGCCGGTTGGGGAAGTTCTGCATGATCTCTGCCGGGACAGAGAGCGAGGGGGCCTCCTGGACACCCGCCCACCCCCACAGCGGCCGGCCCGGGACCCCGGCGGCGGCACCCCCACGGCTGCTCAGACGCCCCAGCATGCCTCACTCCGGGACCTGCTCTGCCCACCGCTCCGGGCCAGGGCCAGGGCCAGGCCGCAGTGCTGCCTCTGGTGCCAAACCAGGGGTCCCGCCGGAAGCGCTGAGGCTCCGGAGGCCACAGAGCCTGTGCTTCCGCAGACGCGGCCCATCCACCCGCTGCCCAGCCCGGCCCGGCTCCTCCCAGTGCCTGCTGCACAGGAGGGGACGGAGGCGCCAGGCCCTCAGCTTCCCTGGACCGCGGTGGCCTCCCAAGCCCGTGACCATAAGACGTGGGAACAGGCGCTGGTGCCTCGGGGTGCCCCTCCCCACCTCCCAATCTCCCAGCGCCCTGTCCCCAGAAGTGGGCAGATGTGGCGGGCAGAGTGGGGTCCCTTGTCACAGGCGGAGCCGTGCAGAGGGCCAAGGGCTGGAGGGGCTGCCCTGGAAGGCGAAGTGACCCCAGACCTCGGGCCTCGGGCGGAGCTCTCGGGTGCCAGTCACCGTGCGGGGAACCCCAGGGCGCCCCGGCCCGCCGGGCACCGGTAGAGAGCGGCACAGGGGTGTGTGGGGCATCCCCGGGGCCTGGAGGGTCAAGCTGCAGGCAGAGCCCCGCTGTCTCCCTGCAGGGACGCGCCTTCGGGCGGGGGGCCCGGGCACACAGCCGCCAGGCAGGACATGGCCGAGTTGGGGGGACACGGGGTGGGGGCGGAGGCAGACGCAGGCCAGGAAGAGGGGAACTGGGGCGGGGCGGGGCGGGGAGCGCTTTGTGGGCAAACGCAGCTGGGAGGGGGTACGCAGGCAGCACCCCAGCAAAGGGCGCCTGCCCTGGCGGAGGGGCTGCCCGAGGCTTCCTGCCCGCTGGCCGAGCCGGGGAGGGCAGTCCCGGGGCGGGGGGCGGGGCTGAGACCCAGGGGTGCCCTCCCCATCTGGCCGGGGCCCCATCGTCACCTAGGATGCGGGCCACGCAGCCTTCGGAGAGGATGGCGGAGATGAAGGCGGGCACATCCCGCTGGTGCATCAGCAGGGACACGCTGGTGGGCCGGAAGTCGCTGCTCAGCAGCGTGAGCTGCATCACCTCCCTGCGGGGGCACCGGGGACTCAGCCTGTGGCTCTCCCCGCGACGGAGGACCGACGGCTGAGGGCACCCCACCTTCCCGTTAGCAGCGCCTCTCCCCGTGCCGCGGGGTCCGGTTGGCACCCGCAGCCCCGCCTCCAGGAGGGACACGACTCACGCCCCGCACTGCGCCTGCGTGGCCCGGCCTCCACCCAAACAGACCGAATGCCAGGTCTGGCTTCTGCGGAGGGAGAAGGCCTACATCGCCCAGGAGTCCCACTGCCGGGTTCACTTCCTCCTGGAGTTAAACCAGGGGCTGTGCCCGCACCTGACGGCCAAGCCAGCCGTCCGCCCACGGGCCAGCGTGAAGCCGCTGCTTGGGGACCAGTGGAGGAGGGAGGCAGCGCGTGGCCTGCAACCCCGGGACACAGGTAAGAGACGGGATGCAGCCGAGACCGGTGTGGCTCAGTGGATAGAGCGTCGGCCTGCGGACTGGAAGGTCCCAGGTTCTATTCCAGTCAAGGGCATGTACCTTGGTTGCGGGCACATCCCCAGGGGGGCGTGCAGGAGGCGGCTGATCGATGTCTCTCTCTCATCGATGTTTCTAGCTCTCTATCCCTCTCCCTTCCTCTCTGTAAAAAAATCAATAAAACATATTAGAGAGAGAGAGAGAGAGGCGGGACTCGGAGAGAGAATTGGGAACCCGGCTCACCTGACGGTGATCCGCTCCGAGGGCTCGACCTGCAGCATCTGGGGCAGGAGGGAGCTGAAGGTCTTGGCGTGGGGCACCCGCCGCTCCTCCATGGTCCTCAGGACGCCCCCCAGGTTGTTGGGGAGCCTCCGGATGGACTTGCGCAGCAGCATGGCCTCTGTGGCCTATAGGAGACGGGCCACCGCGCCCCACGTCTCAGAACCAACTGAGCGGGGCCGGGGAGGGGGGGGCAGGGGGGCGTGAGGGAAGCAGGGGAGGCTGCGGCAGCCGCTCCCAGGACCAGCCAGAGGCCACCTGAGCCGAAACCTCAGGTTCGGAGGTCCAGAGCCTCTCACCGGGCAGAGGGAGTGGAGACCCCCTTCCTGCCCACAGGCCACGTCCCTGGTGCAGGGCCTCCCGCTGAGCTGAGCTGCACCCGCTGGGGTGAGCCTGTGGGGGACACGCAGCCCGTGCTCAGGCCCCGAGGTTCAGGCCCCCGCCTGAGCTGCAGGCACCCTAACCTGGAACAGGCCGCTCTGTGCACCTGAAGCCGGATTCTCACCCCCAAAGGACAGTGAGAACCCCTGGCTCTTGGTGAGGGGCAGACTCTCAGCCAATTTGAATATTGGCCTGGGGCAGGAGGCGGTGAGGAGGAGGGCAGCCCTCTGGGGGGAGGCAGGCAGGGCCGGCTCCGGGCGCCTGCCTGGGAGTGGGGCTGCGGTGGCCGGGAGGCCGGGAGGGCGCTGGCGCACTCACCTCCATGAAGGAGCAGCTGACCATGTCGAGCAGGATGCAGCCCAAGGACCAGATGTCAGCTTTCTGGCTGAAGGAGAACTTGAGGGCCTCGGGGGCCATCCAGGACTTCTGGAAGGGGTCTGCGGGCCGAGGGCGCGTGGGCCTGGGCTCGCGGGGGAATTTGACGCACGAACCCCTCACCCCCTGTTCTGTGGTGGCTCAGCTCTCTGTCAGGGCCTGCGCTCCAGGCGGTGCCCACAGAGGCCGCAGGGTCCAGAGAAGCTAAAATCTGCCCCTTCTTAAACATCTGTCCTTTAACATCTGTCCCTCAAACATCTGGACCTGGAGGCGCAGTTGCAGGTGGCCCCTCATTTCTACACCTGAGCCCCCGACAAGGAGCCAATGGAGCAGGGTCCTCGGGCTGCTGACCGGTCCTGCACTGGTGCCATCTATCTTCACTAAATCCCCACCTACCCGTTCACCCATCTATCCATCCACCTGTCCACCCACCCACCCACCCATCCGTTTAACCATCCATTCACCCACCCACCCACCCATTTATCCATCACCCATCATCCACTCACCTGTCCATCTACCCACCCACCCATCCATCCATCTGTTTACCTGCCCATCTATCTACCTGTCTATTTATCCACCTGTCCATCTATCCACCTGTTTTTTCATCCATCCACCCATCCACTTACCTACCCATCCATCTATTCACCTGTCCATTCATCCACCCACCCACCTGCCCATCCATCTACCCACTCACCTACCCATCCATCTATTCACCTGTCCATCCATCCACCCACTCACCTGCCCACTACCCACCTATCTACCCATCCATCACTTCACCTGCCCATCCATCCATCCGTCCACCTCTGTGCACCAAGGATGGAGGCCAGTGCAGGAGTGCAGGCACCCCAGAACGCTGGGGTTCTGCCTGTGTTGTATCTTCCCGGCCTGACAGCTGCTAGAGGCCAGGAGCCTGGTCCCTTGCCCCGTCGTCTTTCCAGAGGAAGGAGAGCTCGTGTCGCCTACCCCCACCTCTGCCACCTCCTGGGTTCCCTGAGGCTCAGTCAGCGACCCATCCCTCGCCAGTGCCTGGCCCGCACCAGGCTCCCCCCTCTACCTGACAGTTCCCTTCCTTCTCCTTCCATGAAGGCTAACATTTTCTGAGCACCTGTGGGCCCTGCATGCCTGCCTCCCCCTGGGGGGCGCTTTAGTCCCTGTGGCCTAGGCGGGGTCTGTGGGGGCCGCCTGGGCGAGGACAGGTTTGAGGTCACCTTGTCCCCGCACCCTGAGTGGCCACCGCCCTCTGGACACCGGAGCCAGGAGCTCCCGTGCACGGCCCCTCCCCCCTGCTTCCCACCGCCTGGGTCCCCCGGGGGCCTGGCACCTTCCTCCGCCCGGATGTTCCACTTGGCCACGTGGGTCATGAGCGCGTTGCAGCTCAGGTCCTGCAGCTTGCAGTGGTTGGTGCCCACCAGGGCGATGTTGGAGGGCTTGAGGTTCCTGAGGCCGGGGGCACACCTTTGCACCCGCGCTCGGGGCCAGCGTGCACCCTACGCCTTACTTCCTGCCCCACCCAGCTCTGCAGACGCAGCCCGCACCCCTCTCCTCAGTAACTGCCCCCTTAGCAGCCCCCTTGTTAAATACTGTCTTCTAGAACAGAAAACACCACCAGTTGTTTTCAATTGGAAATAAAACAAACAAAAAAAACCCCCACAAAACCAAGCCCACCACCCACTCCTGCGGCTCCTTCCACGTCTGAGCTCCCCTCTGTTTGGGGAGTTTCCCCCGGGGCCGGCCTCCAGCACCAACACTGAGCCCTGAGCACACGCAGCCCACGTGCGCCCCCTCCTCCCTGACATACGATGGGCTGAAACCCCTCCCCGCCCCCTGGAGCGCGGGCCACGGATTTGCAGCCCAGCCACCTGGCCAGCGGCCACGGCAGTTCAAGCTCCGTCCCGGGCGTGCTGTTATCTGCTCGTTCTCCTTGTACTTTAGAACCGACCCGCCAAGTCAGCTCACCCTCCGCGAGGCTGCGTGGCCGGGTGAATCAGCGCGGGTGGGTGGGTGGGGGGCACCGGCCCGCCCGGAGGCGGAGCTGTGGCTCGGCCGCGCCCCACGCCCGGGGTTCGGGGGGGCCACCCCCGGCCGCTCACCTGTGGATGATGTCCTGCTGGTGCAGGTACTCCAGCGCGTCCAGCACCTGGCCCAGGATGTTCTGCAGCCACTGCGGGGAGAGAGCGATGCGGGACTGGAGGGGCGCCCGCTCCCCGGGGGACCCCTGCAGCTGGGGGGGGGGGTCGGTGACCGCTCGGGGCGGCCTCCAGGACCACAGCATCCTGTCTCCCGTGTCCTGAGCCCGGGCCGGAGCTGGCCCAGCCCAGAGCCCGGGCGCGAGGCTCCACCTCAGGCTCCCGCGGCCATAAAACCACGGGAGCCGGGGCCACGCGCTCCTGTCTCCACGGAGACCCCGTGGCTGGTCCGGCCTCGCACCCACCCCTGTGGGTGACATAGAGGAGGGTCAGGCTTCAGGGCCTGTGTCTTTAGAAGGAAAAGGGCCCTGACAGAGAATGTTCTGGAAGCATTTTGTCTCAGAGACAAGATCCAGCCAGTTGCCAGGGCAGTGACCTTCAAACTCTGTTTCTGGGAAGCCTGGGTCTCCCCCCCCCCCCGGGGTGTCAGAGAGACGCTGAGCGGGACGGGGCTTCCTCTCACGCACCCCCCCCCCCCGCCGTCCACCTTGTCCCCCCGTTAAGAGTGGGTTCGCTTTCCTTACTGGGTTTCTGGGGACATTTTCTGCTTTAAAGGGCCCCACCTCCCACAGAGTCTGAGACCCTCCGAGCCGCCCTCTGAGGCCGTGGAGGCGAGGAGGTGGACTCGGGGGAGGTCCACCGAAAGGAAGGGTGTTCAGGGCCAAAGTCAGCCCGGTCACCTGGGGGGACCCGGCCGGGGACAGCACGCCGGACCTGGGGCGGGAGAGGCGCGTCCATGGCACCCAAGGCGCCCGCGAGTGGCCTCCTGAGAGCCAGGGACGCTGCTCACGGCTGTGGGTGCGGCCAGGGCAGGGGAGCCTGAGCACCAGGGCTCAGACAGGCCTAGCTGCGCCCTCGCTGCCCCAACAGCAGACGCAGCACCGAACACAAGTCCCTCTCCGCCGGCCCACTCAGAGGTCGAGCGCTGACCTAGGAACCAGGAGGTCCCAGTTCGATTCCCGGCCAGGGCACAGGCCAGGCTGCAGGCTGGACCCCCAGTGTGGGGCGTGCAGGAGGCAGCCGATCCGTGATCCTCTCTCATCACTGAGGTTTCTCTCTCTCTCCCGCCCCCTTCCTCTCTGAGATCAATAAAATATATGTAAATAAATAAATACTAAAAAAAGGGAATGGAAAAAGGGCTGGTGCGCTGCAGCCCGGCCAGGCAGGGAGCGCCTGCTTGCGGTGACGACGGCGAACCCCAGTCGACGGAGCGGGTTGCAGCCCTGGGATGTGAGCGGAGGCTGCGGCTCAGAGGCTCCGGGTGAGTGTGCGAATCCAGGTGCCATGAGGACCCACTGCAGGAGCCCAGGCGCGGGGACCGAGGGCCAGCCAGTAGGTGAGCCATGACTCCTGACTGCCCCGAGTCTCCTGGTGCTCCTGACACAACCCAAGTCCTGGTCTGGCAGGCAGTGGGCGCTGTGAAGACGCCTGCCTGCGCGCTGATCGGTGCGTGTGGCAGCGTGCACACACCTCCACGGGGAACGTCAGGAAAAGGATGGCCAGCATAAAAATTAAATAAAAAGGCCCTGACCGGTGTGGCTCAGTGGACAGAGCGTCAGCCTGAGGACTGGAGGGTCCCAGGTTCGATTCTGGTCAAGGGGCATGCACCTTGGTTGCGGGCGCATCCCCAGTAGGGGGTGTGCAGGAGACGGCTGATCGATGTTTCTCTCTCCAGTGTTTCTAACGCTCTCTCCCTCTTCCTTCCTCTCTGTAAAAATCAATAATATATGTTTTAATAAACAAGTAAAAATTAAAAGGATGCCAGAGCCGAGACCGGTTTGGCTCAGTGGATAGAGCGTTGGCCTGCGGACTGAAAGGCCTCAGGTTTGATTCCAGTTGAGGGCATGTACCTTGCTTGCGGGCACATCTCCACTGTGGGGCGTGCAGGAGGCAGCTGATTGATGTCTCTCTCTTATCGATGTTTCTAGCTCTCTGTCCCTCTCCCTTCCTCTCAGTAAAAAATCCATAAAATATATTTTAATAAACAAATAAAACAAAATTAAAAAGGACGCCAGACCCCAGCGGCCCTGCCTCCCCCGTGACCGCGACCGAGGGGCTGGGCGGCACGAGGGGGGTGGGCCCCGGGCGGGCGGGCGTCTCACCTCCGCGTCAATGTTGCTCCTCTTCTCCCGCGCCCTCTCAATGACGTGCTGGAAGCTTCCCCTGTGGAAGTCCATCACCAGGCAGAGGAACAGCGAGGAGGTCTGCCGGGACACGCGTGCCCTGAGGCAGGGCCGCCGCTCGGGCCCAGCAGCCCAGGCCGGCCGGGTGCCCTGCCCCGGGCACCACTGGGGGGACCGCCTCCGGGGGGATGGGCAGTGAGGGGGGCCCAGGAGCAGCTCCGGCTGCCTCTGCAGCCTCACCCGCCTCGGCTCCCTCTACACTGGGCTTTCCTCCGGCCCCCCACACACAGAGGCTGGGCCGGGGAGGTCACCCGTCACAGGCCTGGCTCACAGCATCCCCTCCCCCACGGAGCCTGCCCCGAGCGGCCTCAACGTCGGACTGTAGGGGGACCCTGCTTTCCCTCCGCAGTGAAAGGTCCTCTTGGGGTGCTCAGAAGATATTATGGGGTGATGACCTCTCCCCAAGGTTTCCCTCGGGGCCCAGTGTGAGGGGACCCTCCACTCCTGCTCAAGCCCTTGGCTGTGAGCCCCAGAGGGGGACACTCATGTGGGGATGTGATTAGGGTGAGAGGCCTGGCAGCCGACAGGGTGAGGCACAGGGAGGCGGGGACAGCACCTCCTTGCAGACCTCCCCGGACGAGGGGGACTGTGCAGGCTGGTGCCGCGCCAGGGGGAGCAGGGACTGGCTCCTGGCACTGGCCGCTCCTCCCTCGGGGCGCAGGCTCTGAGCCTGGGGCTGCAGGGCGATCTCAGCACCTGCCTCCCCTCCCCGCTGGCGGGGCCCCAGACTCGGCAGGACACCGGGGTGGGGGGGTGGGGGGAGACTTGTCTCTCTCAGCCTGTGTGTGTGTGTCTTCTGTGAGCTGGGCTAATGACCCCTCCCCCGCCAGGCTGCCGGGGCTCCCCTGAGATGATGCCAGCGAGCCCCTAGGAGGCCCCCCCCCCGGAAGTGCCGAGGCAGGGGTTGCCGCGTGGAGAGTCGCTGCCACTGAGATGCGGGGTTCGAGGTTCCCGCCGCCGCTTCCTCCTGACGGTTCGAGGTGCACCACGACTTACGGTAGGTCCCGACGCGGCGCTCGTCGGGTCTGACAGGGGGAGGCAGAGGGGGGCGGGGACAGAGCGGGGACAGAGCGGGGACAGAGCAGGGGACAGAGCAGGGGA
>PVJN01041718.1:0-18616 GCA_004026805.1 Lasiurus borealis | reverse complement strand
AGAGCTAATCTGATAAACTAAGCTTGCTTATAAAAGAATGCTGGAAAATTCCTTTAATCTTCAGGAATCTAATTCAGGGGTTGATTTGTTTCATGAGTCTGTACTGCTGAGTGATGCATCATAAGCATTAGGGTACAAGTAAAGTTGAAAAAAGCTGTGGGTTTTACAACAAAATCACTCTTAACATGAGTATTTTCTAACTAGTTAGCTCCTTTGAACCCAGCTTCAGATAAGCAATAGCCAACTCTTGGTTTTAATTGTGAATCAATATTGTGATATTTTTAACACTGTATTGTATTTTCTAGATTACTTTTAACTTCCTGGATTCTAAAACTAAACAGAATTAACATTCTTTGATGCCTTATCTCACCTGTTAAGATTCCTTTATAAGATGGTACATTTTACTAAAATTTTGTAGTACTTAACATGTTAAGTGACTAAGGAAAGTTTGGACTCTTCTTTGGCGAGAATATTAGTCACTACTCACTTAAAATATCTATGACTCCAGTTATGCTAGTGATATAATGACCATAAGGACCCAATGACTGGTCATTATGATGCCCACTGTGGCCAGCAAACAGGGCAGATCAGGGGGTAGGGCCAGTGGCCAACCTCATGGCCCCTGCCCCCTGCCCCCTGCCGGCTTACCCTGATCAGACTCTCCCACCCCAATCAAGAGCAGGACCACACAGAACCTGGAGCCTTCCTGGCAGCCCTGAGTTCTGGGGTTGAGAATTCTGATGGTCCTGCCCAGAGAGTAGAGGTGCCTGATGAGCAGGGACAGGGACCACAGGCCTCCAGGGAGCACCACAGAGTTGGCAAGGAGAGGAGAGGGCCTGCTGAGGGGGAGGAGGCGAAGCCAGAGGATATCAGCCCAGAATCCAGCCCTTCCCCACAGAGGCATCAGGCTCTCAACCCAGAACCCCAGCCATAATTGGAACAGCCTGAGGGAGGCTTCTGGAAGCTCTATGCGGAGGTGCGTGTTGAGAAGAGAGACTTTATGAAGCCTGGACTGAGACCACGCTGTGGTTGGTACAGCTCAAGGTGGAGCTGGAGCACACCATGCAGAGGCAGGAATGCTTTGCAAAGAGGTGGGACCTTCTGGAGCAGGAGAGATTTGAGCACAAGGCCCTGGAATGCAAGGCCACTTGGCTGGAATAGGAGCAACCTCCAGTCTGACAACCAGCACCTCAAGGATGAGAATAGTGGCCCTGATCCGCATCATAAGCAAACTGTCTAAGTGACCCCGGAAGACTTGCCTCTGCACCCGGACTTATAGTTACTTCTGCCACACACATCCCTTCCCCTGAGTGAACACGAGTGACGGGACTGCCGGGAAGTCCCTGAGAAGCCATAACCTCCCCTCAGGACCTCCAGGCTGGGAGGGGAGGACAGAGCCCCCAGGAGCCCAGGGGGCCATCTGAGGCCAGGATGGAGACGGGAGCCTGGGCCAGGTAGGGGGACCAGGGCTGCAGGCAGGACCAGGAAGGAACTGAGGACCAGGAAGTGCCAGGACCAGTAGCCAGGACCAGAGTGGCCACCTGGAGGTCCCCTCTCACATGTGCTGCCACCAGCCACTCCTCCTGCTCCTGAGCAGGGATCCGAGAATGTGCCAAGCATCCCGCTGGCCTGGACCAGGTGGGCCTGTTTATAGAGTCTATGTGCAATAGGGAGGGACATCTTCTATTTTTTGCTGCCTCCTCCTTGACGCTCTCTGGGGCAGGGGGAGAGGTATTTTCAAGACATAGCACAGGCACCACAAATAAAAGTCATGAAGTTGCAAAAGAAAAGAAAAAGCGGGGCTGCAGGCCAAACGCCTCCTTCCCTCCCTACCTCCTCCCCCGCACCCCCCGCCATCCCCCCCCATCATCCGGCCCCATCACAATAGACCCACAGCCCCTTCCTTGATGGCACCTTCCCACCCCAATAAGGGGTGGGGCTAGCCAGCCAATCTCCTGCAACCCCTCCCTCCACCCATCCCCAACCCAGATTGCCCCCCCACCCCAATTGGGGGTGGGGTCCATGGACCAATTGCCTGTGGCCCCTTCTCCCAGCTGGCCTGGTCAGGCCAATTGGGGTGGGCTAGCTGGCCAACCTCCTGCCATCTCCTCTTTGCTACTGGACCAGCCCTGATCAGCCCCAATTGGAGCTGGGCCAGCTGGACCCCACCCATGCACGAATTTGTGCACTGGACCTCTAGTAGTTAATAATACTGTATTGCATATGTGAATGTTGCTAAGAGTTGAATTTAAAAGTTCTCATCACAAGGGAAAAAATCTGTAACTATATATTATGACAGATATTAACTATTACTTATAGTGATCATATTACAATATATCCAAATGTCATCATACTGAAACTAGTATTGTATGTCAATTATACCCCAATAAAATAAAAAAGAATACCTCTTGGGAGTAATATCCATGGTCATTCTTCTGGTGGCATTGTTGAAATGTGTAGCCTTTGCTGCTGCTGTTCCTGTGAGGATTGTAAGTGGTGGCATCCATTCCCTTTTGACTTACTTTTGAATGTTCACAGTTGATAATTCCCTATTAGACCATGACACTCTCCCTTCATTCCATTACCTGATATGAAGGAACTTTATAGTGGATTAAAGAAGTGACACAAAAAATTTTGTTAACGGTGTCCTATATACATATATATAATATTTTATTTTAAAACATAATTGAGCATATACATTTCTTTAGCTTTTTCCAGGGAACATTGCACCTAAGTTTCGAGACACACAAAATAGATCCCCATTACTAAACAGTTTTCACTTTTGGGTTACAAAAGTCAAGATTTCACAATCACAAAGCATAAAGGTACACGGTTCTAAAACCATTTTCAGGCATATTCCTCTCATTCACTGCACGGAAGGTGTTTCTGGAAACCCAGACGTTATGCTACATTCCTTACAAATGGTCTCCACTGGGCTTCCCTGGGTCTTCAGAAGAAACAAAGAAAATGGGGCAAAACAGGAGGTAAGGAGTAACCTCAAGACGCCTCAAACAAACACAAAATACGATGGAGGATTAGAAGAGTGGAGGACACAAGGTTCTCCTTCAAGTACATCACAGTAGAAAACAACACGTACAGCCTCATTTGATCACTGTCTACTTGGTCTTTGCATGAACAAAACTGCATCTAAGATGCAAATGAAAAATTAAAGCTATTTACAGAGAATGCCATGAATTAGAAAGTGCAGTACTCCTCAGACTGGCACTCAGATATGGTGCTCACAGAAGAGGCAAATGGAGCTGCTCATGTAGTGTCTTGAAAAACTCCCGTGTACACACGTCACCAACACAAAACCAGTTTGCTCAGCAAGATGGGTTATGGTGTGCAGGCTGCAAAATTCCTCTGCAATTGTAAATCCTCAAAAATCCAAGTTCCTAATGTATGCTTTTTACTTTTTTCTTAGATCTGGTAACTTTTTTGGGTCAGCCTGGTTGTTCTTTGCATAGACAATGACTCTGACTGCTTCCTCCAAGTGTTCCAGAAGCACTAACTTACTGAAAATAGAAACTCATAAAAGTTTAATAGATTTACTCTGAAAAGAGTGGAACTGCTGGGTCATTTAAGGAATGGTAAGATCCTCCAACTGTGATGGAAGAAAACCACTGACCACTTGTGGCCTTGTAAATTAAAGTTGATGGGCAGGCAGAGTTGTTCCCAAGGCTATGGATGATTAGGGGCAAGAGGCCTCTGTACACAGGGTCAAGAACGTTTGTAAAGATTAATAGAGGGGCAATAACAGGGCTACCTGAGGGCCGGATAGGGAAAATGGCAGAAGATCTCACATCTACCTGTGATTGGATTAAGATTAAGGGTGCTCTTGGCCAACATTTAGCAATGCTATTGTCTACACTATTGAGTGAAAAAGGAGCTCACACACCAAAACTTCCAGTTATTATGGGAGGAACACTAACGCACAGGCTCCCCACAGCTTCTGATGACAGAGCAGGCCTTGCAGAAAACCTTAATGTTATTTCCACACATACTGGCTTCACAACAATTTACATGACTGACTTTGTTAAGTCACAAAAGAATTATACAATCCATTTCTAAACAGCCTTGTTATATGGCTTGAATTTACTACCTTCTTAACTCCACTTTGACGCTCTTGCAAACAAAACTTATAACCTTACTAAACTGTCCAGGATGCACAAAAGAAATCAAAGACTCATTTTCACTATCTAAATTCCCAATCTACAAGGGTATACCACTTGAACATTTTCCAGCTCAAGCAAAGCCAGAACCAACTAGCTGGTATGGTGATCCTGCTGTTGCTGCAGGATTCAAACTTGGGATTGAGATAGTCATGTCACTTTACCAAGAGTCATGGGAACTTTACTCTCTATTGGACTCAGGGAAGTCACCACGTCACTTTGGGATTTTCATTGAGCCACCTTGCACCTCTACCAGGGCACCTGATAATGATTTCCTTTTGGTATGCTGGTAATCTTTAAAGAAGTCTTGTTAAGCCAGGATCATCATACTTAAAAGCAGTTTCCCATATACCTACATCGTCTCCAATACTCAGATGGGTATGTGATATTATGTTCTCTTTATCAGATGGAAACCAAATTTTTGACTTGACTTCAAAAGTGGGAGTACTGGACAAATTGCTACCAGCTGGAACTTCACTTAGAAACACTTAATTGTGAAATTGTTGCTTGTTGGACTAGTGTCGCAATCTCCAGAAGTTACAAGGATAATGAGGAGAATTAAATTGGATAATAGTGAATGAGAATCATCTTTGTCCCCGGACATAGATTCACTAACTGGAATGCTTAAACCATTTGTATTTGGTAAGAAATGGAGGAGTGACACCAGAGACACAATTTCCTTCATAAAGAGGTCCAGTTGCCAAATGCATTCAACTGTACACTCAATCCCCCTTTCTCAGTTCTGGCACTTACCACATTTACTCAAAGTCTTTATTGTGTTAAGGAGCATTGATTTAATTGTAGTATCAAAGGAAACTCCCATAGAAGTATTGACAGACATCTGCCACATAACTAAAGTTGTAATAAAAACTGTGGGTGATCCTAGAATCAGAGAGCAGGTTCAAAGATCCGATTTATGTGGAGCTGCTTTGTCTACAAATTTAATGACACAATTATCTCTTGCAACAATTAGATCAGTGAGACACTACTATGATCACTCAGGTACTATTCCTGGTGCTATCCACTGTAAGCCTCTTGATGATATCTTCTCAGTCCATGGACCGTGTGGAGGATTCGAGACTATGTGTTTAACAGAGAATGGGATTCCTGTAGACCTTGAGGGAGTTTGCTGTTGACCGTATGTGCCTCTTGATTTATGTCCAGCAGTGTGTCCAGTGTCTGAGTCCCTCTTTGGACTTGTAGTGGAGGGTGCATTAGACTGCTTGGAAGCAATTGAAGAATTTCCTTTACATACTGGGAGATCAAGGCGATGAGAGACTGAATGGCCAAAAGAGACTGAAAGCAATAGCAGATTAACAGTCCTAGTACAACATTTTCATCAATATCTTGAGTTTATCCATCAATCTTTAAATATAACTTGTAAACCACGATGGTCTTATAGCATATTAGAGCACAGATAAAGTTTTACGATATCATTGTGTGGGTTTGGTGTGTGAATTGTTGTTGTATCTGCTATTTCGTTTACTATTTTGATTCCTGATAACCACCTGATTTTTCTTCTTTGGTACGCTTATTATAAATATTCTTTGATATATATATATAAAATAAAGTTGATGGGCAGATGTGAAAGGAGGTGAGATCCAGAGGGGAATTAGTTTTAAAGATTTGGAAGATTTTTTTTAAGTGTTTCTTCCTAGTCCTCTTGGTAAACCAGAAAACCCTACTTGAATGGCCATGATCCTAGGCCAAATCTGGGTACCAGGACACCCATCCCTGCCTACCAATATCTATCTATTGTTGTAGGTTTCCCCAAAATAAGTGAATACTTAGAAGAGTAAGAGGAGAGTGAGCACAGCTGACTTTACATAGTCCCATGGAGGTAAACTGCTAAGTATTAAAAAAATTAAGCACCCTAAATTTCCAAAAGCTGAATACTGTGAAAAAGAACTGAAATTCCCACTTTGAGAAAGGGGGCAGATGGGAGGGGGGGCTTTGTCTTTATTAGTAGTTGGCCTAGCCAATTTTCAGCTCTATCCAAGAGCAGCAGTTACATAAACAAAACTACTACAGAACATCCGCTCCTCCTTCTGACTGCTGGCACTGCTCTGATTTCAGGTGTTCAGATAACAAAGGTTTGGCTGCAGTGTGGATGAAGTATAAATCTGGCTCTCTTTAAGGGAGTGTCAAATATTTGAAAGAGCAGGGACCAGCCCAACAACAAGAGTTAGAACTAGAAGAGCCTTTCATTAAAGGAAGTGGCCGCACACACCTCAAGATAACTATCAAGGATTGACTAGGAAAACAAGACTTCCTCTGAGGCTATGAGGACAAGCAGATTTGGCTACAACTCAGATACAGAAGATTTCAGAAACTCATATACATACATTCTACAGAATTTTGAGTGTGTTGCCTTTAGACCCTTCCAGGAATGCTCCAGGGGCCTACCAGTTATATAGACATGGTTACTGCTCTGGGATATAGGGTCTGGGTAAAAAATAAAGCTAAAACCGAGTAAGCGCCAATGCACAGAGCAGTATTAGTGCTGGGTAGATTTTTCCATGAAAATAATAAATAATTTTTTCCACATTTGATTTATTCACCTCATTTGTAGTTTTCCTCCTATACTCCCAATAGAATCATGGCTTCAGCTTGCTACTGTGCTCTTTCTACCCAAAGGGCTTATGAAAAGAATTCCTAGGTACCCAACTAAAAGCAGTAGGGCTAAATGTGCAAGACTAGGACACACTGAATAAGGGGGTTCCAGAGTTTTTCCTGAGACATGCCTTGGCAGTAAAAAGAATTGATGAATTAAGTGGAAGGCTGTCATATCTACATGTCTGCACTGACACTCTGACTCTCATGGCTCAATTAAAACAGAAAAAAACACAAGATAGGGACTATATAAAAGCTCAGGAAAGGAAAAAGAAATGAAAAGCAATGGAAACACAGGAAAGAGGTGACTGCTTCCTAAAGCTGATAAGGGAAACTCTCAAGATTCTAATTTGTATGTGGGTTAGGGAGTCAAGGCAGGAACAGAAAATGGACCACACTGCTGTAGAATGTCTGCATGTTTTCCCATAGCATAATATTCTGCCAGAGAAGCAAACTGTCTACCATAAACTTCTTTCCACAGAGTGGTTGGGGTAGCTAAGATTTATCGGAGGAGGAGAGAAGCTACCAGATGAATAGGATTCCTGACAAGGTTGTAGTCCAGTTCTTCCCAGACAATATTTTGGCAACCACCTGATGGATGAATTCCAACAGTACTTCACCCACCAGGCTGAACACTGCTTCCACACGGTGGGATGAACATAGAATAGGAGGACTCCATGCCATTCCTAAAAAAATATCTATGACTCCAGGTATGCAGGCGATGAACTCTCCCAGAGTAAAGGTCCTGTCCTCTCCTGTGGGGAAGGGTTTCAAAAACATGAGAACTGGAATTGGCTCTCCAACATTTTGGGAGACTACCCCAATGACGCTTTCTTCATTGAATGTTTTAATTACAAGATGGTGGTGATACCACATGAGTTCTCCAGGATATGTTGGCTCAGTAATGGGATGTTGGTCTACAAGGTACCCAAGAAATAGAAGGGATTGCTGAACATCTATTTTTCACTTCCTCCAGGCAGTGAAGCACCTGGCAGATCTGATCTGTCCACTGCTTCTGCGGATGCTCTGTGAGGAACACTCAGAGGGAACACTCAGTGGTCTGAGTGGTTGGGTGGCTGGGACCTGATTCCATGGAGAAGGAACAGGTGTATAGCATGTGAATGGCCAGTCAACCCAATTCAAATTCTGTTTCATCAAATTCAGTTTGAGTGGGTCTTGTCCAAAGATAGTGGGGAGAGGCCTGCTATTCCCTAGCAGACTGTGATACACATTGTTTGGAGTGGGCCTGGGAACCTTTGCAGCCCATGGAACCTGGATCCAAAGTGGAGGGAAGGTTCTGAAATGAGGTGCGGTGAACTGACTGACATTAAGGGACTTCCCACACAGCTCTATTAAACACTGCTTTACGTGTGTGCTTGTGGCAAGGATGGGTTGGGGTCTAGAAGCAATCATTCCAGAAATGAAAACCCAGATTTAGAAATCAACAGAAACCTCAAACAACAGAAGGGAGACCCTTGAAGACAAAAGAGGAACTGTTGGCCTAAAGAAATACCCCAAATTTCTTGAAAACACTGATATAGTGAAAAAATAAATTTTAACCTAGAAACAAATTACACAACAAAGACAGCACTCTGTAGCCAGGGCACGGCTCCAGAGGTCTGCTTGGGTGGTGTGGGTTACAGGATACGGCTACAGCCTGGGTTGGACTTGGACACACAAATTCCTCAGCAAGGAGTTGGAAAGTCCCAGGCCTGATTTACGAAAACAATTAAGATTCAAGAAATTAAAAAAAAATTCCCTACCTCACCCCATCATCATCATCATCATGAAAGAATAGATACACGCACATAGATAGCATTCCCTGCAATAAATCTCAGGCTTAGTAGAAGGTAGGTGCCCACACTTTCTGAGGCATGATCCCCAACGTTCCGACCCGTAGACAAATTGGCAGCTTGACAGACGAAGAATCTTCTGCCAGTTACACCTGAAAATGGCTGCCCCAGCATTCCAGATAAAATAAATATGATTATGTGCCCAAAATAGGCAATGGCCACTTAGGAGACCTATTGAAGGAACCAAAAGAAACAACACTCAGTAGCAGCCTTTAGGTTTTTCTTTGCTGAGTATCCAGACCTGTTAACTAAAGCGATAACTGAAACCTACTGATCCTCTTGAAACACAGCTGGAGGCCTTCGGGCAGCGAACTCTCCATCGGGGCGGCTGGGAAGAGGTGGCACTATCTGGAACTCTGCTGGGGCACTTCCCAGTCCTGCCCTGCCAAGAGGCATCCCAGCTTTCTTCTTTCTGATCTTCCAATCCCCTGAGTTGTTTTCATGACAGTTTATTTCCATGTATTAAAGGAATGACATATACAGAAATGTCATCTCCTGAGCCCAGTCGGTCATTAGATATCCGCCATCCTCTGTCTTTCAGGACACCACGGGCACGCATCACCAGGTCCTGAGCTGCCAGTGTGTACCTGTGCAGGGAGAAGCAAGAGCGAGACCATCAGTGCAGCACCAAGCAAAAACTGGGGTCAAGCAAGGCTTTTAGAAAGGAGGTATCACTACAGCTACATAAATAGTTTTTGGATACTCTTCAAGTCTCAAAAAACTAGGTCACCTTTTTCCACATGTGGGATGCCTAATATAAATTATTAGAGGCCTGGTGCATGAAATTTGTGCACAGGGCGGGGGGTTGGGCAAGGGAAGGGTGTATATCCCTCCGCCCAGGCTGTGCCCTCTTGTAGTCTGGGACCCCTTGGAGAATGTCGCCTGCTGGCTTAGGCCGGATCCCTCCAAGCCAGCAATCATCCCTCTTGCAGTCCAGGGCTCTTGCAGTCTAGGACCCCTGGCTCTTTACCATCTGCCTGCAGTAGAGATGAGAGAGGCTCTCGCCACTGCCGCTGCACTTGGCAGTTGTGAGTTAGCTTCTGGCTAAGTGGCGCTCCACCTGTCGGTGTGCACTGACCACCAGTAAGTGGTTGCTGCATTGAGTGCCTGCCCACTGGTGGTTAGGGCACATCATAGTGACTGCTTGTTACGTCATTCGATCAATTTGCATATTAGGGTTTTATTATACAATAGGTCCTCAGGTTACATTGGAGACCCATTCCTATTGCGTAACATAATGTGACTTTCATCATAAGTCAGAACGCACTTACATAAGCACTATATAACTCACATGGAGCAGTAATAAAGTGAAACAGTAAAAAAAATTTAATATATTTTATTGATTTTTTTTTTTTTTTTTTTTTTTTTTTACAGAGAGGAAAGGAGAAGGATAGAGAGTTAGAAACATTGATGGAAGAGACATCGATCAGCCGCCTCCTACACTCCCCCTACTGGGGATGTGCCCGCAACCAAGATACATGCCCTTGGCCGGCCAACACTCTATCCACTGAGCCAGATGGTTTCGGCTAGTAAAAATATTTTAGAAGATAATTTCTGACCTTTACTTGTGGTAAATAAATAATAAAAAACATAAAGCACATATGTACATGTCGAAATGAAACCTTTTCTTAAAATAAATAAATGGGAGATGGTGATGTAACCATGAAATGACATATGTAGAGTCCAATGTAACAAGAGGACTGCCTATATAGGATTTTTTAGATGGTAGTTGGACAAGACACCAGGTGCATTATATAACCTAAATTAATCTGTTGTTCAATCCTCTTTCGAGGTTTATAATGACAATAAGGATAGAGTCATAGAGTCTCAGTTTGGTGCACAGACTTGCTCAGACTCAGGATTTTCCATGGCAAACAGTGTCTAGCTAAAAAAGTACGGGGGAAAAATAAGATCTTTTATTTTCAGTTATGCTTATTTTTAGGACCACATTCCTTTTTGGACAAAGGGTAGTCATTTCCCATTTGCTTTTCAAAAAGTGAGTTGATTTAAAGAAAAACATTAATGATATATATGTAACATAGAAATAAAAATGGAAAGGTTTTATTGTTAAATGACTGGTAAATCCTGGTCTGTGTGAGTTGTTCCACCCACCATTATCTATGCTACACTCTTCTCTTGACCAATGTCAGTGAGGGATGCTCCAAAACCTTGAAAATAAGATTGTTCACTTAGATTTAAACTCTAAACTTAAGAAAAAAGAATAAGTGGCCTAGCTGCCATGGCTCAGGAAGTCAGTTCAATTCCCGGTCAGAGCATATACCCAGGTTGCAGGCTTGATTCCCAGTGTGGGACATGTGGGAGGTAGCCGATCAAAGATTCTCTCATCATTGATGTTTTCCCTCCCTCTTTGAATAAAAACATATTTTTTAAAAAAGAATAACTGATATAAGCTAATGGAAAGTATTAACATGTAGTGAAAGACAAATGTGGGAGGTGATTGGGGTGGATGTGGGCATAGATTAACTTCTAGGCAAAAATCCTGAGACAAAACATTGGCAGGTGCCTATAGAAATACTGATTAGGGCAGAGAGTCTTTGCTGGCAGATTTCAAAGAAATTTAGTTTCACCAGTAGGACCATATTTATTGTGGATGGATGATTCTCTTAAACATGATTCTGATTTCATGTTCACCAATAATCTGTTTATGATCTGCCTCCCTGTACAGGCCTGTCTACAGGGAAAGACTAAGCTAATCACTGGTAGTTTTAGAATAGCAGTCAGTTATATCTTTCCATATAAATATCAACTGGCATTTTGGTTTGCATATCCATCTTGTAAGCTTGGTTAAGGTGAGCCAAGTTCTGATAATGAACCTGTTCTTTGTATGTTGATTAAACCAGTTTCTGAACCTGAAAAGCTAAATCACCAAGATAATAAATGCCATCCTACAGGGAAGGTCTCCTAGAAGCCAGTCCCTGGACTTTTAATAAGAGACATGCTGATATTACCAGTAGCCTTTCCCTCCTTGGAATGTCTTTGCCTTGCTTTCATAACTGTGTTATGAAATTAGAAAACCAGAAACTCTCCATTTCTTCTGTTAAAGCCCTTTATGAATTTATCAATTCTCACAGTAAAAGAGATCTGCATCTAGCCCCGTGGTTGCATTGTTTAAGACCAAGGTCTGTAGGGTAAGATCTCAATCTTAAGATTCCAGGTTGTAGAGTCTACGAAACTCAAGTTTACGTATACAGCCCACGTAGCAGATTGAAGGTGACAAAGCAGAGGCTTGTTTTAGTTCACATACAACAAATGCTTTTTCTTCTATTGGTATTGAAAGAATTATCAGCTTAGAGGCAGAAATCTCTGTTCCACCTGAGGGCTAGGTAGCCCTCTCTTCCAGTTCTTCTGTTGAGATCAGGAAATAAACAGGCCTCTGAAGAAGTCTTTGGCTAAATAGACAGATAAATGTCCCTAAATTTATATACTACAGCTCATATACTATATTCAGTAGAGTTTCTCAGATGCTCTTGGTTACTCTTGGTTTTATATTATATCGTACTTCTGAGATTTAACCACTTACGGAAAGGCTGCTATAAATATAGGAGTGATGTTTATTATCCTGGTGATTAGCCTTTCCAATTCAGAAATTTGGCTAAGTTAATATACTGAGTAGATTCATCTGTCAGGGTTGAGCACACCTTAATCCAGTTTATGAGCAGAGTAGACATAGAAAATTATGGTAAATCATGGGAAAAAAATCACTGACAGTAAAAGAAAGGTTTCTTGCTCTTTCTCTTCTTCTGGCACCCCCATAATTCTGATGATGGTACGCTTGCAGTTGTCCCAGAGGTCCTTACACTATCTTCATATTTTTGGATTCTTTTTCCTTTTTGCTTTTCCGGTTGAGTGTTTTTTGCTTCTTTATATTTCAAATCTTTGAATTGATTCTGGCAATCCTCTAGTCTGCTGCTGGATCTCTGTATATTATTCTTTACTTCAGTCAGTGTGTGCTTAATTTCTAGTTGGTCCTTTTTCATATCTTTGAGGGTCTCACTAAATTTATCAGCAGTTTCTAGAAAATTCTTAAAAAACCTTATAACAGCTTTCCTGGGTTCTGGATGGTGTCCGTTTTGTCTTTTAGTTGTAGTTTTGATATTGTTGAGTGAGGCAGCAGTTTAGGTGTTTACCTATGCTGCCATCTCGGTTTCTCCTCTCATATCCTTTCTTCTTGAATTCTCCTCTTGGAGCTGCCATACCACCACACGCTTCAAGTTTTCTTCCTGTGTCTGGACTTCCATGATACATGGCACAAGTTTTCTCCAATGCCTCTTTCTAATTTCTTTTGCATCCCCCAATTAAAACTTAGGAATAAGTCAATAAATGTTAACTTCTTTTCACTTCCAAATGGGTCTTTCCCCTCTGTCATCCTTAATTAATGGTATCCTCAGTCTTTTGGGAAAAAAACCGTAGTCATTTCCAATGCTAACTCTCACCCTGATATTTTTCTTTCTTTTTAAGTCCTCATCTAAGAATATATTTTTCATTGATTCTAGAGACAGATGAAGGTAGAGTGAGGGAGAGAGAACATCAATGAGAGAAAAAAATATCAAATGGTTGCCTCTAGTACATGCGCCCACCAAGGAATGAACATGCAACTTGGGTATGTGCCCTGATGTGAATCAAACCTGTGACCCTTTGGTGCACAGGACAATGCTCTAACCAACTGAGTCACACTGGCTGGGGCTCACTCTGATATTTTCAATGATAAATCCATAAGGTAGAGTAGGACTTCTACCCTTTTATTCTTTTAAGTGTATTTTATTAGTGGCACATGGTTAAATAAAGCTAACCTTATAGTGGTTAAGATATGTTACTGGTAAATCTTCTTTGCCATCACTCATGAACACAGGTAGTTAATAGATAGACAGATACATTTATTTTGTACTTTCTATTTCTTATGTTTTCTTTTCCTTCATTCCTGTTTCTGTTGGATTGATAGCTTTAATATCTTTTTCTTCCCTCTACTAGTTTAGAAATGTTAGTTTATTATTTTTATTCTTTTAGCAGTTATGCTTAAATTTTTCATATATGAGTTAATCAATATTTATGTTCCCCTCTTGAAAATAAAGGATCTTAGAATGTCCTCTTTCATCTTCCATGTTACTACCTACTATTTAATTTCAACTTGTTTTTCAAGACGGTTAGCCACTATCATCATTTATAATTTATATAAAGAAACCAACATACTAACTTCTTTGCCTTTTGAAATTCCTTCCTTCCTTCTGGATTTGATTTTCTTCTGTTTAAGTACTTCAGGGGTTTGTGAGGGATAAACTCACCCAATCTTTGGACCACAAAATTTTTTATTTTTGCCTTTAATATTAGATGATAGCTTTATTAGATATAGAACATTAGATTGGCCATTATTTCCCATCAGCAGTTTAGAAATAATATTGTTTACTTTTTACTTCTTTTGTTGAGAAGTCTGTTTTGTATAATTCCTTTATAAGATGTCTGGTTGCTTTTAAATTGTTGTTTTTGTTTTGTTGTTGATGATATGAAATTCCACTAAGACTGGGTTGGGAACGTCCAGCCAGCAGGCTGTGTAAGGCCCAAGAATCATTTGGTCTGGCTCTGCCAAGGTATTACAGTGAGTTAATTAAATGTTTGACCAAATATAGCAGGCTAATTTTTTAGATGATAATTTTGTATGGCCCACAAATGATGTTATAAATATTCAAATGGCTCTTGGCAGAAAAAAGGTTCCCCACCCCTGCACCAAGACATAGTTCGGCTAACAATGAGGATTCCTTTTTCTTTATTTATCCTGGTTGGAAATTAGTTTTACACTTCTTCAAACTGTGAAGATAGTTGCTTCTGGAAAAAACCTCAGCTGTGAATTTTGGAATCAGAATATTTCCTCCCTTCTGTTTTTTATATTTTTTCAATAAACTTCTGTAAGATCTTCTCTTTTGACCCTCTAGATTCTACCTTCTTTTCTGTTTTCTTTTTTAGCTGCCTGCAATATCTTTTAATTCACCTATTCCTATTTTAGTAGTTTACTATTCTGTCCATTCAGTGAGTTACTTTATTACAGTGACTTCTTTTTCATCATTGTGAATTTATATTTAGTTCTTTTCCAAAGCTATCTCTTCTTACCTTACAATTCTATTGCACATGTTTAAAGTTTCTCTCAACCTGTTCTATTAGGTTTTGGGGGAGTGTTGGAGGGATGGCTCCATTATATCTCACTAAAGGCCCAATGCATCAAATTCGTGCAAGGGGCTCAGCCACGGCAGCTTGCCTGGGCCGTTGTAGCCTCAGCTTCATCAGGAAGGTCGTTCAGCTGTCTGGTTTAATTAGCATATTACTCTTTTATTATTATAGATTATTCCTTCTCATGGTGAATTTGAAGGTAAGATATAAGCTTCTCTTAAGCAGGGGGTTAGACATTGTAAACACTATGTGCCCTGGGCTATCTAGAGAGATTTGAAAATTTGACTTTATGTACATGGGGACACCCTGGGTTCTTCCAGCCCTCGGACATGTTTTGTTAATTTCTTGGTTTAGGATCTCCATATCACTGGAGTGGTGTGAAATTTCACTTCACACTTTTACTGTGTGGTGGGCCTACCTAGCCATTTCTCTCTCCTTTTAAAAACTCACTTCCATCGGCTTCTAATGATCACCTAGGACCCTGTACTTCAAGGAAGGCCAGCCCCATCCTGAGTAGAAGTTTAGGGAGAAACCCTAGGTCCTCTTCTTCCAACACTGTTGCCAGGAGCTCACATCTTCCACAAACCTTCTCTTTGCCAGGCTTTTCTAATGAGCAGTCTGCATAAATAACCGAAGAGAAAGATTAGATGCTACATTCAATAACTGAACAGTGCAACTGAACTCTAGGCCCAGTTTCCTGATGGTTCCTTCTCACTATAGGAGGCCTGAATCGAAATGAAGTCAGAAACAGCTTTCAGGTAAACTGAGGCCACCAGCAGGGAGCTTTCCTCATAAACTGATCAACTCAACAAAACCCCAGGGACCCAACTCTTGGGAGGTGTTCTGCCCTGGCACCAGTACTCAGCCATGCTGGGGATCACTTGAGAGCTCACTAGCACCCACATTCCAGGACTATCTTGCTCCATGCATGAAACCATTAGCAAGGCTGCTTTATATTAAAGCTGGTACAGGAAGAAACAACTTCTGGTGGAAAGAACTGCTTCTCCTCTCTCCCATTTTGTTCTCCAGTTTCTATCTGCAAGGGCTGCTTGGTTTGCTGACAATGAAAGAAAACGCTTAATGTGGCAGTAAAATAGGAGGGCTCCAGGGGTTTGGTACTGAGGCTGAGCACCAGGGTGGGCACATGCCACAGACTGAAGGGTATAGGGAGTGGTGGGAGAAAATTTGAGTCAAGACATACAGGAGAGTAGCAAAGAATACAGCACAGCTGAAGGCAGTGAACAGGAAGTGGGATCTGGGATCCAGCAGCCAGGACTCTTGGGCTGAGGAGCCTGGCGATCCTGGAAGCTAGCTCAGGAGTACTATAGGGCCACTACTGAAAGCCTTATTCAGAATCCTGATTCGACCGCATCAGAGAAATGTGGGAGTCATTTGAAGTACCCTCTCTCCTAATGAAGAGTCTCCCTGGGAGAGGATTTTGTATTTTGAGAACATTTTTTGCTTCTCTGGCTGAAGCTTCCAATATTGATCAGCAAATCTCTGCTGAAAGAAATGGCTGCTGGGGAGGGATCTGACTTGGCACACTTCACAGGGCTTGGCTCTGAGAGGGAGGGAGCAGAGAAAGGCCAGCAGGGAAGGGAAGAAAAGCAAAAAGGGAAGAGGGGCCGAAGAACTACGGGAAGGCCAGAAGTCCTTTCACAACCATTGCCTCTAATGTCAGGATGGGGGAGACTGATAAATCCTCAATTGTCTCTGCTGTCCTTGCCGTTTCTGAGGCTGTTCTTAGTTCTTTCACCTCCTCTGTGGAGCACACAAAGGGCGCAGGGGTGGGGGCGGGTTACCTAGGATGCAATCCTGGCTTTACCACCGCCCAGATGGGTGGCTCTGGAAAAGTTCCTCAGCCTCTTGGAGCCCCCTTTTCTTTCTTATAAATCTGGGATAATGGTAGTGCAGACCTCAAAGGTTCCTGCCAGGAATAATGAGGTCCTTCTCATAAAGCATTCGGCACAGTGCCTGGCACCTGGTCAGGGGTCAGTGAAGGTGAGCTGTCATTTTACTCACTAGACATAAAATGTCTCTCTGCTCTCCCAAGAGTTTTGCCTTAAGTCATCCACCTCTTGTAGAATCTTGTTTCCCACCAGCCCACATCTGAATCAGCACCGGAGTGTCAAAAAGAGGTCCATTTCAGGCCTCAGGCTGCAACCATGCCTGAAAGTCTCCATAGTTCTCATTGGGTGGGAACTTCTATTTGCCATTTGGATGGTACAGACAGGGTCTTACAAGAGTGGCAGGAACTGGGGGATTAATGGGTCCCAAATATTTGCATATAAAAGGCAGCCTCCATCTGCCGATGCCCCGCAGTCATAGAGTGTGATGGGAAAAGGAGGAGGAATCCTCTTTGCATTCTGAGCAGGCCTCTTAGATTTAAGAGGTAGAAAAGCTCTCCCAGGCTTTGGAACATTGGCAGGGAACTATGGTGACTGGATGGGTGGGGGTGGGAGGTGACTGGGAGAGGACTCTTTGTTGTGCTCAGACCCTGGCAACTCATCAGGGAGGAGGCATGTCTTCGGCACAGGGCTGGGAGCCGAACCACACATGTCCCTCTCGCCCTGCCCAGAAGCTGCTCAGGCCCAAGGTGCGGGTACTCCACTCAGGAAATATACGTACTGAGACACGGGAATCTGCAACACTGTCACTGTGTCCCGCAAGAGTTTGCGTGCCAGCTGGTACAAGCTCAAAGACTGGGGAGAGCTCCCTTCCTCCGCAGGAAAGGGTAAGACTGCCAGCCAGGCACTGCCCACCTTTCTGCCCCTGGTACCAGCACCCCGGTTTCTTAGGTTGTGCATGTTTATTTTAGTTGGAATCCCAAACATTTCAACGTGAGTGTTCAAAATAGACCATTTCCTTCTCAATCCTTCCTGGCAAACCCTTTAAAATGCCCCGATGCTTCAACCAAATGGCTACACAGCTCTGCTCCAAAGCCACATAAACAGCATGGAGGAGAGGCGGGCTTGGCATGTGCTGCTCAGAGGCTGTCATGAGCAGGGTCACAGGCTGGCTTCCAAATTTCCAGAGACCTGAATAAGCCAAACACTGAGAGAGAAAAATGCAGATTTTATCTAGTCTTCAAATTCCAGATCAAACACAAATGACATTTGTAAGACTTGTAACTGATTGGGGGAGGGGATGCTTCCTTTTTGCATTTGAGGCCTACTTTTTGAAAACCATATGGTGCTGGTAGAAATTAGTTCAGCTAACTCATGGAAAGATTTCATTAAAAAATCCCTTTTGTCTTCTGCCAGAATAAATTTCATATTATCAGTGTAACACAAACTAGCATTTAATACCTACATTAGTATCCTGCTGTCAGTGTTTGGTGGGTGTTTTGCTATTAACTCTCCACTGATGACTGTCTTTCTTGGCAAGGAACATGGTTTTCTGAGCCTCAGAGAGCATGGATGTGAAGAACAGCATTTGAAACGTGACCATCAAGAAAGCTTCTCTCCTTAGGGAAATGCTCTACAGTGTTTACAGTATTTTGGTATTTACAGACTTAACTAGAGGCCCAGTGAACAAAATTCATGCACGGGGTGGGAGGAAGTCCCCTCAGATCAGCCTGCACCCTGTCCAATCCCGCACACTTTCAGGGGATGTCCGACTGTCGGTTTGGGGCCGAAACCAGCAGTTGGACATCCCTCTCACAATCTGGGACTGCTAGCTTCTAACTGCTCACCTGCCTGCCTGCCTGATTGCCACTAATTGTCCCCCCTGCTAGCCTGATCACCCCTAACTGCCTCTGCCTGCCAGCCTGCTCGCCCCTGTCGCTCTACCAGCCTGGTT